>CM037635.1:13511863-13703594 GCA_015227895.2 Colaptes auratus | reverse complement strand
AAACAACCACAAACACAACAGCAACAACAAAAGGACTGGTTTTGACTTCTTTTAATGCAATTGGATCACTAGGATGGAGGAAGAGAAAAATATCTGACTTGAGCAATTCTCTGAGTTCATCAGCAAGTCTCCAGAGGCTGTTCAGATATTGTTGCATTTTCAAGTATGGTTTTTTCCAGCCTTTACAAAATCTTATTGGGGTGTAGCACTGCTATGGCCCCTCAGTCTAGGAGAGATGTTGAGTTGCTGTAATGTGTCCAGAGAAGGGCAACAAAGTTGGTGAGGGGTTTGGAGCACAAGCCCTGTGAGGAGAGGCTGAGAGCTTGGTGTTTGCTTAGCCTGGAGAAGAGGAGGCTCAGAGGAGACCTTATTGCTCTCTACCTGAAGGGAGGCTGTAGCCAGGTGGGGGTTGGTCTCTTCTCCCAGGCAACCAGCACCAGAACAAGAGGACACAGTCTCAAGCTGCACCAGGGGAAGTTTAGGCTGGATTTTAGGAAGAAATTCTTCATAGAGAGAGTGATTGCCCCTTGGAATGGGCTGCCTGGGGAGGTGGTGGCAGTCGCCATCGTTGGGAGTGTTTAGGAGGAGACTTGGTGGGGTGCTTGGTGCCATGGTTTAGTTGATTAGATGGTGTTGGATGATAGGTTGCACACGATGATCTTGAAGGTCTCTTCCAACCTGGTCTATTCTATTCTATTCTATTCTATTCTATTCTATTCTATTCTATTCTATTCTATTCTATTCTATTCTATTCTACAGGCTCCACCAGCTTTGGGGGGAAGGTAGAACAGGTTGATAGCTTGTGGGTAAGAATTAAGGGATGTGAAAAGGGGTGTGAAACTGCTGTGGGTGTCTACTATAGACCACCAAATCAAGCAGAAGATGTTGAAGAGGCCTCCTACAGTCGGCTGAAGGTAGACTCTAGAACACACTCCTTGGTACTTGTGAGTGACTTCAATCACCCTGACATTTGCTGGAAAGCCAACACAGCCAGGCACAGACAGTCTAAAAGGCTCTTGCAGTATCAATAATAACTTCTTGATGCAGGTAGTGGAGGAGCCACCCAGGAGAGGCACATTGCTGGAACTTGTATTAACTAATAGCGAAGGACTGGTTTGGGACATTAAGAGGGGGAAGAGCCTTGGTGACAGTGATCATGACATGGTGGAGTTTAGTATTATACAGGGTATAAGCAGGGCTATAAATAGGATTACAACCCTGGATTTCCACAGGACTAACTTTGTAGTCCTCAGAGATATGCTTGCAGGAATCCCATGGGCTAAGACTCTGGAGGCTAAAGGAGCCCAAGCTAGTCAGTCAATTTTTAAATGCCACTTCCTCTGAGCCCAAGATAGGTGTGTTCCCTTGAGTAAAAAATGGGATAACATGCCAGGAGACCTGCATGGATGAGCAAGGAGCTTCTGAAGGAAACCTCATGGAAGAAAGATACTTGCAGTTCATGGACTTGTCACTTGGGAGAACTCTAGAGTAGTTGCCAGGGCATGTAGGAAGGCAACAAGGAAGGCCAAAGCCCTCTTGGAACTAAAACTGGCAAAGGAGGTTAAAGAGAACAAGAAGGGATTCTTCAGATATATCAGTAGAAAAAGGAAGAATAGGGAAGGTGTAGTCCCACTGCTGAATGAGGAGGCAGCCCTGATAACTGAGGATGCAGAGAAGGCAGAGTTGCTGAATGCCTTCTTTGGTTCAGTCTTTACACCTAATGGATATAAACTACAGCACAGGAGGTTCCACCTCAACACAAGGAGGAACTTCTTCATAGTGAGTGTCACAGAGCACTGGAACAGGCTCCCCAGCGAGGTTGTGGAGTCTTCTTTTCTGGAGGCTGTCAAGACTCATCTGGATGCATTCCTGTGTGACCTGTGCTAGATTCTATGGTCCTTCTCTGGCAGGGGGGTTGGACTAGATGACCTCCTGAGATCCCTTCCAACCCCTAACATCCTGTGGTGCTGTGATACCTAAGCTAGGTGCCTGGAGTACAGCTGTGGTAGGAAAGAACTCCATGAGTGAACTCACATTGCACCTGGGAATGTGAGCATGTGTTGGGAGATCAGCCCATACTGATCATAGTGCTGCTGCAGTTAAGATTATTACAATACCTTTTCCAGCTCCTTGTGCATTTCCTACCTGAGATGTAGTCACATCGTAGCTGGCAGTGTGATTATCTTTTTGTAGCTAGAGGCTGCACTCTTCTCCTGCTTTACAGTAACTCATAAATGTTTAAGGCAGCTTTTCAGCAATTAGTGCTGCTTCTCCTCTTGAAGTTATGAATTTGTTATGTGCAATAATGCGTCACCTTAATTGATTTCAGTCAGTTTGGCACAGAAAAGCAGTAAAACTGAAACCATGTAAGATTGCAGTTTTCTAGTTGCATGACTGATGTGCACTGTGAATTCCAATCTATTTCCATGAAAAAAAACCAACCACCAACTCACAAATGGCTTATTTCAGTCTATTCTTAGCCTGGAAATCTGCTGACACATCTAATGCATCATCAGAAGTGCTTTACACGTGAGTTACCTTGGTTAGCAGCTCACTGGGTCCATACACTTGTGCTTCCTGTTTATGAAGCGACTTTACACATGAATACAACTTGTTTCTTAATGCATAAAGACAAATAACCCTCTACAGATTTGAACATGTAAAAAAACAAACAAACAAGATTTGTTGGGGCCAGGAATATCTTTTTCTGCTAGTGTTTGGGGGTGTTTCCTCCTCCAAAGCTGCAGCTGTTGTGCATTTCTTATTCATCCCTCGTGCTTGACCTATCAGGCTCGTGGTGAGGAAAAGAAGTCCCAAGATAAAATGCCAGGAGCAGCACTAGCAGAATTCTGATGTGGATTGCTTTTTAAAGACCTGTAGTGGTTTAAGGCTTAACTGGGAGTTAAGGGCTCAGATGGGGGCAAGGCTGAGAATCTCTCCCCTGCTCCCCCCTCCTCTCTCCCAACAGAGAGGGAAAAAAAAGGAAAGGGAAGGAGCAAATCCACCAAGCAATAGTTTGGAGTCAGCCTGGAAGTAGAGAGGTAAAGAGTTGTCTTTAAACAATATATATATATATATATATATAAAAATAACAATAACAGGTAAGGTTCACAAGGGCAAGGAACACGGATGGCTAGGAGGGGGAGAAAAAGCAAGAATACAAAACCAGTCTCTCTCTGAAGAGGCACGGCCAGCAGGGAGAAGGATCAGGCCTGACCATGTGGTAGAAGAGCAGGAAGGCAGCTGCAGTAGCTCTCATGCAGGAGAGGCAGGAGCCAAAAGGAGGCCTGATGACTGCAATGTCCTGCTTTTTATACCCTAGCTGGGCAGGGAGGGGGGAGTGGAACAGACTCTGTTTCCCAGGGGGAAAACACCCTGCAGGGAGGGCAAAGCACTGGCAAGCCCTCCCCCCTGGTTTGATTCTTTGTAGAATGGGTATTAACCCACCACAAAATCCACATCAAAAAAGCTATTAAAGGTAATGGTTTCTTCACTTGTGACCACAGGCAAACCTGTTTTCTTCAGAACAAGTGGGAAAACACATCTTCTTGTTTATCTGTGATCATTCTTGTCTCAGAACGTGATTATATGTCCTTGGTATACTCCCTGGAAATTTTGAGGATTCATGTCTTAGTGAGACCTTGGGTTGCAGCTGAGGTTGGTTATTTGACTTTCCTAGAAAAGGTCATCTGCCAAGCCTGGGAGCCTCCTGGGTAACTGGAGATGATGAACTGTGCTGTATACATGAACTGGCAGAAGAAGTACTAAGGAAGAATGGAGCTGTAATCCTTGGGACTGTGCTTTCCACCACTCCTTTCTCTTAATTACATCTTCTCTGTTTGTCTCTATTTATCCTATTTTCCCCCTGTATGTTGGGGAGAAGCTTGAGAGGGGTCTTTTTCTAGCACCTCCTCAGGGAAGGTCATAAAAAAGCAGTAAAATCATGAAACTGTTTCACTTTAGTAAGTTCCTCAGAATATGCAGATCCAGTAATTACATCCAGTAATTAGATTTCCCTTGCAATTCCTATCTCAGAATTAAGGAGAAGATAATTTGAAATATAATCCAGGGATACTATGCCACAGAGAATATTGGAATTTAAAAATGTTCTCATAGATGCATCAGGAACAGTGTGGCCAGCAGGAGCGGGGAAGTCATTGTGCCCCTGTACTCAGCCCTGGTTAGGACACACCTTGAGTCCTGTGTCCAGTTCTGGGCCCCTCAGTTTTAGAAGGATATTGAGACACTTGAACGTGTCCAGAGAAGGGCACGAGGCTGGGGAGAGGCCTTGAGCACAGCCCTGTGAGGAGAGGCTGAGGGAGCTGGGGTTGCTTAGCCTGGAGAAGAGGAGGCTGAGGGGAGACCTTCTTGCTCTCTACAACTCCCTGAAGGGAGGTTGTAGCCAGGAGGGGGTTGGTCTCTTCTCCCAGGCAACCACCACCAGAACAAGAGGACACAGTCACAAGCTGTGCCAGGGGAAGTTTAGGCTGGAGGTGAGGAGAAAGTTCTTCTCAGAAAGACTAATTGGCCATTGGAATGTGCTGCCCAGGGAGGTGGTGGAGTCACCATCCCTGGAGTTGTTCAAGAGTGGATTGGACGTGGCACTTGGTGCCATACTTTAGTAGTCATGAGGTCTGTGGTGACAGGTTGGACTCTCTCTGAGGTCTTTTCCAACCTTATTGATTCTATGATTCCATGATATCTACTTGATACACCTGATGCAAATTCTAGTTCTTTAGATTAGCTTCAACTGAAAGTTGCAGAAGAAAGCCAGCAGCAGCAAAAAAAATTGTGTTCTCCTTTTTGCCGCTTTAATGTGTTCAGAGCCAGCTCAAACATTAAACTAAGTCACTTCTGATTTAAACAGTTCAAGACAATGTTTTTGCCTTTTTTTTTTTAGGGCTCAGTGAAAGCTTTGCTTGAAGTTTTAACCATGTGATTAGTTTTATTCTGTTGGAAGGGTGAGCAACTGGAAACCTCCTTGTTGAAACTGTTCACCAAACCCCCTCTATTCTTCTGTGCTGATGCACAGGTAGTTGGTTTTCTGTCTACATACTCTCCCTTCACACAAGATATTAGAGTATTTTCCTTTGTAAAATACCATTAGAAATAGGAAATGGGATTAACATAGAGTTACATCCTGGGTGCTTTTACTTGCTGACTTTTTGCTTTTTAAGGTACACTGGTCTTAAGTATGACAGTTTCACTTTTGATTGTCACATAGCAGTTTAGTAGTTCCAAAATCTACAGAAACAAATTTAAACTGGAAAGGAAAATGCCAAAGGGAAGTTAAGTATACTAAAGAAAGAAGCAGGAAAATCCACCAAAGTACTGTAGGCTGTAACAATATGTCATTTAACAAGTCCAAGTGCTGGGTGTTGCACTTTGGCCACAACAGCCCTGTGCAGTACTACAGGCTGGGGTCAGAGTGGCTGGAGAGCTGCCAGGCAGAAAGGGACCTAGGGGTACTGGTTGACAGTAGGCTGAACATGAGCCAGCAGTGTGCCAAGGTGGCCAAGAAGGCCAATGGCATCCTGGCATGCATCAGGAACAGTGTGGCCAGCAGGAGCAGGGAAGTCATTCTGTCCTTTACTCAGCACTGGTTAGGCCACACCTTGAGTACTGTGTCCAGTTCTGGGCCCCTCAGTTGAAGGAGGACATTGAGACACTTGAACGTGTCCAGAGAAGGGCAATGAGGCTGGGGAGAGGCCTTGAGCACAGCCCTGTGAGGAGAGGCTGAGGGAGCTGGGGTTGCTTAGCCTGGAGAAGAGGAGGCTGAGGGGAGACCTTCTTGCTGTCCACAACTCCCTGAAGGGAGGTTGTAGCCAGGAGGGGGTTGGTCTCTTCTCCCAGGCAAGCAGCACCAGAACAAGAGGACACAGTCTCAAGCTGCACCAGGGGAAGTTTAGGCTGGAGGTGAGGAGAAAGTTCTTCCCAGAAAGTGTAATTGGCTATTGTAATGTGCTGCCCAGGGTGGGGGTAGAGGTGTTTAAGAGGGGATTGGCCAGAGCACTTGGTGCCATGGTTTATTTAGTCATAGAATCATAGAATCAGTAAGGTTGGAAAAGACCTCAGAGATCATCAAGTCCAACGTGTCACCCAACACCTCATGACTACTAAACCATGGCACAGTTATGAGGTGTTGGGTGACAGGTTGGACTTGATGATCCTTGAGGTGTTTTCCATCCTTGTTGATTCTATGATTCCATGAATATCTTAGAATCTGAATGCCTTGTGTTGGGTTTCTAGTCTATTTAGACAGATAAGAAGTTACTAATTTTTAATTCATTTTTTTTTCCTGAAGTACCAAAGCAACAAAAGCAATGGAATTTAGTAAGATTATTTCTTTTATAAAGAGCACTTAGAAAAGTAAAACTTTTTATTTTATTATTATTCTTCTATTTTTGAATTTGAGGAGATCAGGGCTGAAAGATACAAAGAAGCTGTAATGCCATATTTAACATTTCCTCAAAGGGTGCAGCTGCACAATCTATTTAAACTAATCTGCATGTGTTCCTACTCTGAGGAGTGGTTCCATTCAGCACACTTCACCAACAGCCAGCATCCCCATCCATCCCTCTTGCTGCCTAGCAATCCAGATCTGGGGACTGGAAAATGCAATCTGAGGGAAAGGAGTTGTTTGTCTTTTGTTGTGGAACTGCTTTCCAGCACAAATGGTTCCCTGTTGTGCTTGTGCAGCAGTGGAATCAGCATGGGCAGAATTGGACTGTTGAGCCAAGGGCAGCAATGAGAAAGTCAGGTGCGTTGGACTAACTTTATTTAGACCAGTGATGAACCACACAGCAGGATTTCCCCCTGAACTGTTTAGCATTTCACAGTACCACAGCATCACCAAGGTTGGAAGAGACCTCAAAATCATCGAGTCCAACCTGTCACCACAGACCTCATGACTAGACCATGGCACCAAGTGCCACGTCCATTCCCCTCTTGAACACCTCCAGGCACAGTGAATCCACCTCCTCCCTGGGCAGGACGTTCCAATGGTCAACAACTCTCTCAGTGAAGAACTTTCTCCTCACCTCAAGCCTAAACTTCCCCTGGTGCAGCTTGAGACTGTGTCCTCTTGTTCTGGTGCTGGTTGCCTGGGAGAAGAGACCAACTCCCACCTGGCTACAACCTCCCTTCGGGTAGTTGTAGAGAGCAATGAGGTCTCCCCTGAGCCTCCTCTTCTCCAGGCTAAACAACCCCAGCTCCCTCAGCCTCTCCTCACAGGGCTGTGCTCAAGGCCTCTCCCCAGCCTTGTTGCCCTTCTCTGGACACATTCAAGTATCTCGATGTCCTTCCTAAACTGAGGGGCCCAGAACTGGACACAGGACTCAAGGTGTGGCTTAACCAATGCAGAGTACAGGGGCACAATGACTTCCCTGCTCCTGCTGGCCACACTATTCCTAATGCAGGCCAGGATGCCATTGGCCTTCTTGGCCTCCTGGGCACACTGCTGGCTCATGTTTAGGTGGCTGTCAATCAGCACCCCCAGGGTCCCTTTCTGCCCGGCAGCTCTCCAGCCACTCTGACCCCAGCCTGTAGCTCTGCATGGTGTTGCTGTGGCCAAAGTGCAGCACCCAGCACTTGGACTTGTTGAATGCCATCCTGTTGGACTCTGCCCATCTGTCCAGTCGGTCGAGGTCCCTCTGCAGAGCCCTTCTGCCCTCTAACTGAGCAACGTCTACTTCCAGCTTGGTGTCATCTGCAAATTTGCTGATGATGGACTCAATGCCCTCATCCAGATCATCAGTGAAGTTATTAAAGAGGATGGGGCCCAGCACTGATCCCTGGGGGACGCCACTGGTGCCTGGCCTCCAGCTGGCTGAGGCACCATTCACCACCACTCTTTGGGCTCTGTCTCCAGCTAGTTCCTAACCCAGCTCAGAGTGCTGCTGTCCAAGCCAGGGGCTGCCAGCTTGGCCAGGAGTTTGCTGAGGGGGACGGTGTCAAAGGCTTGCTGAAGTCCAGGTAGACCACATCCACATCCTGCCCCACATCCACCAGGCAGTCACCTGATCATAGAAGGAGATCAGGTTGGAGAGGCAGGACCTGCCCTTCCTAAATCCATGCTGTCTGGACCTGAGCCCTTGGCCATCCTGCAGGTGCGCAGTTATTGCTGCCAAGATGATCTGCTCCATCATTTTCCCTGGCACTGAGGTCAGGCTGACTGGCCTGGAGTTTCCAGGTTCCTCCATCCGACCCTTCACAGTATCACAGTATCACTAAGGTTGGAAGAGACCTCAAAGATCATTGATCCCAACCTGTCACCACAGACCTCATGACTAGACTTCTTGTGGATGGGGATCACATTTGATCTTATGGATGAGCTGAAGGTATTGATTAGATGAATTTTCAATTGGCCAGGCATCTTGCAAACAGGGTTTACCATCAAAAAAACCAGAAAGATCAGACAAACAAGCAGGACAAAAGCAGGTCAGAGAGATCCATATCTAATAAGATATCTCAACAGATTGAGTGCAATTATATAACCAGGAGTCTAGGTTTTATTAACATGTCTCTTGATCACTGGACACTGCAACTTTCAGTGAGGAGCAGCTCTGCTTTGAGCAGCTTCTCTGGGGATGTAGGAGGGCTATTTTTTAAATCACAATTTCCACATATGAGGCCTTGTCTCCTTTTATCCTTTTCTTTTTTAAACATTTTATTTCAGAATGATATCTTTACAAGCAGAAAAAACCTCCAAATATTCTCCATTATAAATACTCTGTGTGTGTGTGTGTGTATATATATACACACACATTATATATATACTCCATTAGCTTCAAAAGTGTGACATTAATTACCTAGTTAATTAGTTTTAAATGTTAAGCTTTAACATTCCCATTCAGGTGTCATGGGAGAATATGACTGTGCCCTTTCTAACTTTATGAGTTAGAAGAGAGTAGAATTAACCAGGTTGGTAAAGACCTTTGAGATCATCGAGTCCATCCTATCATCCAACACCATCTAATCAGCTAAACCATGGCACCATGCACCCCAACCACTCTCTTCCTAAACACCTTCAGGGATGGTGACTCCACCACCTCCCTGGGCAGCACATTCCAATGGCCAGTCTCTCTGGGAAGAACTTCTTCCTAACATCCAGCCTAAACCTCCCCTGGTGCAGCTTGAGACTGTGTCCTCTTGTTCTGGTGCTGGTCGCCTGGGAGAAGAGACCAACCCCCACCTGGCTACAACCTCCCTTCAGGGAGTTGTAGACAGCAAGAAGGTCTCCCCTGAGCCTCCTCTTCTCCAGGCTAAGCAACCCCAGCTCCCTCAGCCTCTCCTCATAGGGCTGTGCTCCAAACCCTCCCCAGCTTTGTTGCCCTTCTCTGGACACCTTCCAGCACCTCAACATCTTTCCTAAACTGAGGGGCCCAGAACTGGACACAGGACTCAAGGTGTGGCCTAACCAGTGCTGAGTACAGGGCACAATGACCTCTCTGCTCCTGGCCACACTGTTCCTGATGCAGGCCAGGATGCCATTGGCCTTCTTGGCCACCTGGGCACATGTTCAGCCTACTGTCAACCAGTACCCCCAGGTCCCTCTCTGCCTGGCCACTCTCCAGCCACTCTGACCCCAGCCTGTAGCACTGCATGGGGTTGCTGTGGCCAATGTGCAGAACCTGGCGCTTGGCTGTGTTCAATCTCCTGCCCTTGGACTCTGCCCATCTGTCCAGCCTGGCAAGGTCCCTCTGCAGAGCTCTCCTGCCCTCTAACAGATCAACTCCTGCCCCGAGCTTGGTGTCATCTACAAAGTTACTGATGATGGACTCATTCCCCTCATCCAGATCATCAATAAGATATTAAAGAGCATGTTACTTATATAAGTATTACTTATAAGAGTTACTTGTATAAGTATTTCTAATCTCATTTTTGCTTTATATTTATATATATCAGACAATGCAGGTGACCAAAACCTCCTCTGTGACTCTGAGGCCATAATATTTGCCTGAGTCTTTAATTTCCATCTTCCTTCCCTTACTTTTCCCACTGCTTTGTGGATTGCTTTCTACAACTACCTGAAGGGAGATTGTAGACAGGCAGAGGTTGGTCTCTTTTCCCAGGCAGGCAGCACCAGAACAAGAGGACACAGTCTCAGGCTGCGCCAGGGCAGGTTTAGTCTGGATGTTAGGAGGAGTTCTATACAGAGAGAGTGATTGCCCATTGGAATGGTCTGTCCGGGAGGTGGTGGAGTCACATCATGGAGGTGTTCGGAGGAGGCTTGATGGGGTGCTTGGTGCCATGATCTAGTTGTTTAGGTGGGTTGGATTGGTTGATAGGTTGGACACGATGATCTTGAAGGTCTCTTCCAACCTGGATTTATTGCATTGTATTGTATTGTCGTTGCCATCAACATTGCCACGGACATGGTACCATCAACATTTTGCAGTTCCCTACCAGAACTGAGCTGCTGTTCACATCATGCCTTAATCAGTTAAAAGCAGGTTCCCACAGGGCAAATATTGCATGTGTACAAATTGTTTACAGCTTCTGTGTGGTCGATGATGATAATAATAGCGGAAAAAAGGGTCCTGGGAAGTAAGCCATGCAGAGATTTGCTCTTTAATTTGGACAGCATATTGGCTGCTGCATGGAATCTTAGAATCATAACATTGTTTCAGTTGTAAAAGGTCTTTCAGGTCACCAAGCCCAACCATTATCTAATGAGCTTCACAAAGGTTAGAAAGAAAAGGTGCAGGCTTTGGTTTTTTAGAAAAATCACTAATGATGGCACCATAAAGATGCTCTTTAGAATGGAATTTAATTACATCTGGCATTCAAGTAGTAAAAATGGTTTCTTCACATGTCAGCCTATTCTTCATCTTACTATATGTGGCTAATTTTGTCCAACCTTATTGTGTTACTGCTAACTTGTCATGCAGTAGCGAAGAATGCTGCGACTCCATCTTTGCTCTGTCCCTTTCTCTGTTCTTCCACTGCTCACTGCCTCTATGTGAACGCTTTCCTCTTGTGGGCATGATTGTGGGCATGTGGAATGGAATGGGCTGCCCAGGGAGGTGGTGGAGTCACCTCACAAATTCATATTTTGCATCTGATTATCTCTTGATTTTTTTCCCCCAAGTCACTATACTAGCATGGCATCTATACTAGCATGGCAGAATATCTTCCAGACAGCTGGCCTGCAGAGCTGGCAGAAGGAGCCAGGGAGCTGCATAGTTTACGGATTTAGGAAGGGCAGGTCCTGCCTCACCAACCTGATCTCCTTCTATGATCAGGTCACTGCCTGGTGGATGTGGGGCAGGCTGTGGATGTGGTCTACCTGGACCTCAGCAAGGCCTTTGACACCGTCCCCCACAGCAAACTCCTGGCCAAGCTGGCAGCCCCTGGCTTGGACAGGAGCACACTGCATTGGGTTAGGAACTGGCTGGAGGGCTGAGCCCAGAGAGTGGTGGTGAATGGTGCCACAGCCAACTGGCAGCCAGTCACTAGTGGTGTGCCCCAGGGATCAGTGCTGGGCCCCATGCTCTTCAACATCTTTATTGATGATCTGGATGAGGGCATCGAGTCCATCATCAGTAAATTTGCAGACAACACCAAGCTGGGGGCAGGAGTTGGTCTGCTGGAGGGCAGAGAGGCTTTGCAGAGGGACCTCGACAGGCTGGACAGATGGGCAGAGTCCAAGGGCAGGAGATTGAACACAGCCAAGTGCCAGGTTCTGCACATTGGCCGCAACAACCCCAGGCAGTGCTACAGGCTGGGGTCAGAATGGCTGGAGAGCAGCCAGGCAGAGAGGGACCTGGGGGTACTGGTTGATGGTAGGCTGAACAAGAGCCAGCATTGTGCCCAGGCAGCCAAGAGGGCCAATGGCATCCTGGCCTGCATCAGGAACAGTGTGGCCAGCAGGAGCAGGGAGGTCATTCTGCCCTGTACACTGCACTGGTTAGGCCACACCTTGAGTCCTGTGTCCAGTTCTGGGACCCTCAGTTTAGGAAGGAGATTGTCTTGCTGGAACGTGTCCAGAGAAGGGCAACAAAGCTGGGGAGGGGTTTGGAACACAGCCCTGTGAGGAGAGGCTGAGGGAGCTGGGGTTGCTTAGCCTGGAGAAGAGGAGGCTCAGGGGTGACCTTATTGCTCTCTACAACTCCCTGCAGGGAGGTTGTAGCCAGGCAGAGGTTGGTCTCTTCTCCCAGACAGCCAGCACCAGAACAAGAGAACACAGTCTCAGGCTGTGCCAGGGCAGGTTTAGACTGGATGTTAGGAAGAAGTTCTATACAGAGAGAGTGATTGCCCATTGGAATGGGCTGCCCGTGGAAGTGGTGGAGTCACCTTCATTGGAGGTGTTCTGGAAGAGGCTTGCTGGGGTGCTTGGTGCCATGGGTTAGTTGTTTAGTTGTTTAGGTGGGTTGTGTTGTATTGTATTGTATTGTAACTATTTGTGGTAGAATCTCTTCACCTGTTTCATATTCTCCCCTCCTAATTTTTTTCACTTTGTTTGTTTGTTTTGAGTAGTGATGAGTCAGACAGTGTATGGGCAATGCAAAAATGTGTCCATTTGAGTGAATGCTTGCTGAACTCCCAAGGAATTCAATATCTTGCTTCAAGGTCTCTTTTTCCCCTGAGATATCACCCAAAATAACAATTGACTGGGCTCCTCTATGAGTTAGAGATCTTTTCATTTCATTTTCTCTTTTCACTTCAAAGCCTCTGAAGTAATGCAATGGTTGTGTTTCAGTCCTACAGCACAGAGTTTTTATAACACTAGACAAAAGCTGTGTCTTACAAGGTGCAGAACATGGTAGGAGTGCATGCAGTGGTATCTGAGAGGGTGAAAAGCTTTTATGGTTAGAGCTGAAAGAATGTATAGGCCACGAGAAGCCAAAACCAAGCACAGCATTTTCACACTGTCTATGGAGGGCACTCCTTTGAATATTCCTGCCTCTGAACTGCTCCTTGGTTTGGTCTCAGCAAGAACTAAATGTGTATCTTTCAAACAGAGCCTGGGAGCTAAGTAGCAATTATGTCACATGGACAACGAGGAATCTGCTCCTAGCTTTTCTCCTGGGTATTATTTTACTTAGCAGAGTAGCTGCAGTGATCTGCCTTCCAAGTACATTTTGGACCACTTCCACATTCATCTATTGCATTTATATTCCCTTGCTAGATGCAAATGCATTTGATGACAGTTGTCAGAACTGGGCAGCCTGGCTACTCAAATGTACCTACTTAATTAACCAGGAGTTGTGTCAGCTGTGGAAGAGTCACTCAGATCTTTTCCTGGATCCAAGCAGCTCAGTTAAAGTCTGTGTTCCACTGGCTTGTCAGGCAGCAACTGTTCACAGTATCACAGTATCACCAGGTTGGAAGAGACCTCAAAGATCATCAAGTCCAACCTGTCACCACAGACCCCATGGCACCAAGTGCCATATCCAGTCCACTCTTGAACACCTCCAGGGATGGTGACTCCACCACCTCCCTGGGCAGCACATTCCAATGGCGAATCACTCTCTCAGTGAAGGACTTTCTCCTCTCTCACTGGTTAAAAAATTTTCTGTGTTGGTGATCTACATCATGGTTTAGGTCTGTTTCTCAATGCATGCTGAAGACATGCAGTACATACTCTCTAAAGGCTGGGGACAGCATGGCTGGAGAGCAGCCAGGCAGAAAGGGGACTAGGGGTACTGGCTGACAGCCAGCTGAACATAAGCCAGCAGTGTGCCCAGGTGGCCAAGAAGGCAAATGGCATCCTGGCCTGCATCAGAAATAGTGTGGCCAGCAGGAGCAGGAAAGGTTGGAAAATACCTCAGAGATCATCAAGTCCAACCTGTCACCCAGCACCTCATGACTACTAGACCATGGCACCAAGTGCCACGTCCAATCCCCTCTTGAACATCTCCAGGGATGGGCGACTCCACCACCTCCCTGGGCAGCACATTCCAATGGCAAACGACTCTCGCAGTGAAGAACTTTCTCCTCACCTCCAGCCTAAACTTCCACTGGCACAGCTTGAGACTGTGTCCTCTTGTTCTGGTGCTGGTTGCCTGGGAGAAGAGACCAAACCCCTCCTGGCTACAACCTCCCTTCAGGTAGTTATAGACAGCAAGAAGGTCTCCCCTGAGCCTCCTCTTCCCCAGGCTAAACACCCCAGCTCCCTCAGCCTCTCCTCACAGGGCTGTGCTCGAGGCCTCTCCCCAGCCTCGTTGCAGGCATATACATGCAGCAAATGTATATAGTTACATCATTAGCTGTTAAAAGTTGATTTCACTTTTTAAGCATTTTAGCTATGCTGTATTTATAGGAGTGGACAGGTGGAGGTTGGGCTCTGCTCCCAGGCAGCCAGCACCAGAACAAGAGGACACAGTCTCAAGCTGTGCCAGGGGAGGTTTAGACTGGATGTTAGGAGGAAGTTCTACACAGAGAGAGTGATTGCCCATTGGAATATGCTGCCCAGGGAGGTGGTGGAGTCACCATCATTGGAGGTGTTCAGGAGGAGCCTTGCTGGGGTGCTTGGTGCCATGGTTTAGTTGTTTAGGTGGGTTGGATTGGTTGATAGGTCTCTTCCAGCCTGGTGTACTGTATTGTATTGTATATCTATCATTCTTTCTCTTGGAAATGCTGTATAGATGATCTTTAATTACTTGAATACACAGTTTTTTTTGCATAGAATCATTACCACCATTAAAGCTAGCTGATGGATGATGGCTGAGATAAGCTGTACATTCACTAGTTTCATGAACGTTGCTTGGTTGCTTACCTTATTCTCCAGTGTTCAAATGCCAAGGCTGGTGGGTTTGGGGGGCTTTTGCATTTCATTTCAGACTACTCCTTGCTGTTAACACAAACGTGCTGCTATTGTATTGCTAATGGCTTCCAAGGCATGGGTGTGAAGTGCATTTTGCCTACTTGCAGCCCCAAAATACTGATGCAGTGTTCTGTCTGGGTGAATTTATCCAGGTGTAACTTCTGGCTGATGTTTGGACATCAGGAAAGAGGAGGCAGGAAGGGCATTGGTGAGTTTTATTAAAGAATAAAGAGTGAAACAGTCTGCACATAGTTTGATCTCCCCAGTAGTTTGCTGTCTGAAGCCAGCAGAGGGAATGAGGTGAGGGTTTGTGCAGAGAAGCAGAACAGCAGTAACTGACATCAGTAGCCACCCACAGCTCGAAAAGAAACTCCAACACCATTTTTGATGCTGTTATTTTGGGAGAGTGATGATCCTAACTACTCAGATATCCCTGATCCTATTCTGTTTGTCTTTTAAATTCAATTTCTTTGTTTAAACCTCTTTGATTCCCACTGGGCCCCTCAGGTTGGGAAGGATGTTGACTTGCTGGAGCATGTCCAGAGAAGGGCAACAAAGTTGGGGAGGGGTTTGTAGCACAAGCTCTATGAGGAGAGGCTGAGGGAGCTGGGGTTGCTTAGCCTGGAGAAGAGGAGACTCAGGGGTGACCTTATTGCTCTCTACAACTACCTGAAGGGAGGTTGTAGCCAGGCAGAGGTTGGTCTCTTCTCCCAGGCAACCAGCACCAGAACAAGAGGACACAGTGTCAAGCTGCACCAGGGGAGGTTTAGGCTGGATGTTAGCAAGAAGTTCTACACAGAGAGAGTGATTGCCCATTGGAATGTGCTGCCCAGGGAGGTGGTGGAGTCACCATCACTGGAGATGTTTAGGAAGAGACTGGATGGGGCAACTGGTGCCATTGTTTAATTGATTAGATGGTGTTGGCGATGGGTTGGATGCGATGATCTTGAAGGTCTCTTCCAACCTGGTCCTATTCTATTCTATTCTATTCTATTCTATTCTATTCTATTCTATTCTATTCTATTCTATTCTAATTCTATTCTACTCACTTCCCCAGTTCCCACCATGCCACCCCCAGTGCAGGGGAGGTATTGCCCCCAAATCAGTGTCTGAAATTTCTGGCCTGGGTGCTGCACGAATGTAATTTCAGTGGCTTTAGAAGAACTCTTATGAGATCTCCAGACACCTGATATTGCTAGTAAAATAAGTGTGCTGGCTCTGCATAGTCTAGTCAGTGAATCTCTTCTGGTATTTTAACTCCTGGGAGAAAGTAGAGGGGGAAAATGGCTGATCCTATGAGTTTTTGTGTACTTTGAGGCATATTCCAGGAAACTCTGGTAGCACAGCTCCTGCATGAGTCACCTTGTCAAGGAGGTAAGGGGAAGGCAGTGTCAAGGCTTGTATATAAATGAACATTCTTGACTCAAGCATCCTTGCATATTAATATTTGTAAGAATATAACCTGCAGCATCACATAGCTCCAATATCATAGAATCATAGAATCAATAAGGTTGGGAATGACCTCAGAGATCATCAAGTTCAACCCATCACCCAACACCTCATGACTAACTAAACCATGGCTTTAAGTGCCATGTCCAAGCCCTTTTTGAACACCTCCAGGGACAATGACTCCACCACCTCCCTGGGCAGCACATTCCAATGGCCAATTACACTTTCTGGGAAGAACTTTCTCCTCACCTCCAGCCTAAGCTTCCCCTGGCACAGCTTGAGACTGTGTCCTCTTGTTCTGGTGCTGGTTGCCTGGGAGAAGAGACCAACCCCCACCTGGCTACAACCTCCCTTCAGGTAGTTGTAGATAGCAAGAAGGTCTCCTCTGAGCCTTCTCTTCTCCAGGCTAAGCAACCCCAGCTCCCTCAGCCTCTCCTCTGCCTAACCAGTGCTGAGTACAGGGGCACAATGACTTCCCTGCTCCTGCATGCAAAACCACCACAAATTCAAACTTCTGCATTTTTCATTTCAAAATATAGTTCCATGTGCAAAAGGCAATCTGTTACAATATTCTATAACAATGACCTGAAAACATTTAAATATCCATTCATCTATAGGTCCCTCTGGATGGCATCCCTTCCCTCCAGAGTGTCTGCTGCACCACACAATGTAGAGGTAGCATTGCATGTTTCTTCTCAAGGCACGAAATTGTTTTCGCTGGTCTTTCTCCTCAAAGTAACAAAAGAAGAAAGGGCAATGGCAGCTCCAAAGAGAGGCACCATGATTAGAAATCACTGACTAATCCTCACAGAAATGGCAAGTGGACATTTCAACTGCACTGTGCTGCCTGAATTATTGAATAGCTGAGGAATGAAAATGAGCAGAATTTTGGCAGGCTTCTTAAAAAGCTCAGGCAAGTTTTGCCTTTTCCTTAATTGCTGCTCTTTCTAGGGGGGTGGAAAATATGTGTAGATTTTATTAGTTTGTTTCATCTATGTAGGTTAACTCATTAGTATTATTAGAATGACCTCTCAGAACAACATTTCAGGAATCTCACAATCAGTAGAGCAGTCTGCCCTCTGCTGCTTTCCTTAATAAACAAGAAATCAAGACTGCCCCAATTCTCATCTCCTTTCTTCCTTTGATGTATTTTTACCCTTTCCTTATGCTTTGCAGTCCCAATCTTTGCGAACCAAATTTAATTACCCTGTCTCAGAGGTAGGATTGCTGGAGTTTAAAATGTCTGCCTGCAGTACTGTTGAATCCTTTAATACACCAGCTACAGAAAGGGGACTCCAGACAATGTTTCCATTTATATTCAGATATTCACATCACCATGGTGAGTACACAGCAGATAGTCTTGACAGTGCTAAGGTTCTACACCACACAAGTGGGGTGTGCACTACTAGCAGAACAAAACAGGTAACAGCATTGGATAAATAGAATGAAATAGAATAAACCAGGTTGGAAGAGACCTTCGAGATTGTCAAGTCCAACCTATCATCCAACACCACCTAATCAACTAAACCATGGCACCAAGCACTGCATCAAGTCTCCTCCTAAACACCTCCAGTGATGGCGACTCCACCACCTCCCTGGGCAGCACATTCCAATGGTCAATCACTCCCTCTATAAAGAGTTTCTTCCTAACATCCACCCTAAACCTCTCCTGGCACAGCTTGAGACTGTGTCCTCTTGTTCTGGTGCTGGGTGCCTGGGAGAAGAGACCAACCCCCTCCTGGCTACAACCTCCCTTCAGGCTCAGCTCCCTGAGCCTCCTCTTCTCCAGGCTAAGCAACCCCAGCTCCCTCAGCCTCTCCTCACAGGGCTTGTCCTCAAGACCTCTCCCCAGCCTCATTGCTATTCTCTGGACACATTCAAGAGTCTCAATGTCCTTCCTAAACTGAGGGGCCCAGAACTGGACACAGGACTCAAGGTGTGGCCTAACCAGTGCTGAGTACAGGGGCACAATGACTTTCCTGCTCCTCTTCACCACACTATTTCTGATGCAGGCCAGGATGCCATTGGCCTTCTTGGCCACCTGGGCACACTGCTGGCTCATGTTCAGCCTACTGTCAACCAGTACCATGTGAAAAAAATGGTGAAAATCATTTTGTTTTGCTAACTCCTGGACTGTTTTACCTGATTAAGAATTCAACACATTTTTGCTGTGTCCTTCAATAGGATGACCAAGTAATAAATGTGGCTTAGAATTAAATGCAGGAAGCTTGGATTCCTGTTACCAAACAGGCACTCAGGTTTTTAGTTTTCCAAACTATGAACACTATCATAGTGTGTCTTTTAGAGATGATTTGGCCTGTAAACAATCTTTGCTGCAAAATCAGAGTACACACTGTTTCTGACAGCAGAAGTTCTTAGCTCAGTAGACAAAGAAAACTGAACTGTCTCAACTCTAAAAAAATCAGAATGCTTCAAAAATTGTCTAGGCACACAACTCAAGGTGTATCATTTTAGGCTTGTAATTTGGGAGTTGGGGCAATTCTTGCTTCCTTGGCTTAGCAAGGGACAGAGAATAAATAAATGCTTCTGCAAGGAATAGAGTAGAGTAAGTAGAGTAGAGTAGAGTAGACCAGGTTGGAAGAGACCTTCAAGATCATCACATCCAACCTATCATCCAACACCACCTAATCAACTAAACCATGCAACCAAGCACCCTATCAAGTCTCCTCCTGAACATCTCCAATGATGGTGACTCCACCACCTCCCCAGGCAGCCCATTCCAATGGGCAATCACTCTCTCTGTATAGAACTTCCTCCTAACCTCCAGCCTAAACCTCCCCTGGTGCAGCCTGAGACTGTGCCCTCTTGTTCTGGTGCTGGTTGCCTGGGAGAAGAGACCAACCTCTGCCCATCTACCACCTCCTTCAGGTAGTTCATGTTGATACTATTGATCTGGTTCCTCTAGTGACCAAAGGTCATGTTGACTGCTGAAAAAGAGAAAGTGGTTGAGAGAAAGCCCTCTCACTTCGAGCAAGGCTGTTATTGCAGGTGACTCAGTAAACACTGTCCTTTCAGCTGCAAGTGGAGCTGGCATAATTGTTGCTTCTGGATTCAAGAAGCCAGCTTTGAGCACTAAAACCACCACAGCACTGCAGAGAAAATATGAGTAACACAAGGTGTAGGAAGAGTACAGACTTCTAGTATGGCAAAAATTCTGTCAGTTGAATGTTATGTATCTGTATGTATTTATGTATATGCATGTGTGTCCATGTGTATATGTGTGTGTGTCTCTGTGTGTGTATTTATGTACACATATGTGATCCCACTGGGTCATTGGGGGTTTTTTATTCAAAGGATTTGGCAGCAACTGAAAAGTGATTAAGAGGCTAAAAAGCAAGATCACCTTCCTTCAAAGCTTGTGTTAGTTTGTGGAGTGGGATCTGAAAACCTGAGCCAGGGCAATATTTGTTTTGTCTGTTTCCTCCAGGCTATCTACATAGCTTAGTGTTTTATGCTTATTGCCTCAGGTTAGTTTCAATCTCCACATCTTGCAGGAGGGAAAAAGATGAATAGACAATGTTTGTTAGATCAGTCCTGGGACCAGTCTTGTTCAACATCTTTGTGGGTGCCATGGACAGTGGCATTGAGTGCACCCTCAGCAAGTTTGCTGATGACACCAAGCTGTGTGGTGCAGCAGGACACGCTGGAGGGAAGGGATCCATCAGAGGACCTGGACAGGCTGGAGAGGTGGGCACAGGCCAACCTCATGAGCTTCAACAAGACCAAGGGCAGGGTCCTGCAGCGGTGGATGGCAATCCCAGGCACAAATCCAGGCTGGGCAGGGACTGGCTGGAGAGCAGCCCTGAGGAGGAGAGACTTGGGGGTGCTGGTGGAGGAGCTCAACAGGAGTCTCAATGTGCACTTGCAGCCCGGAAAGCAATCAGATCCTGGGTGCATCAGGAGAAGTGTGGCCAGCAGGGCAAGGGGGGATTCTCCCCCTGTGCTCAGCTCTGGATGAGACCACCTGGAGTACTGCCTCCAGTTCTGGAGCCCCTATCAAAGAGGGATCTGGAGGTGCTAGAAGGTGTCCAGAGAAGGGCCACGAGGAGGATCAGAGGGCTGGAGCACCTCTCCTGTGAGGACAGACTGGGGAGTTGGGGTGTTCAGTCTGGAGAAGAGAAGGCTCCCAGTGACCTCATTGTGCCTTCCAGTATCTGAAGGGGGCCTACAAGAAGGCTGGGGAGGGACTTTTCAGGCTATCAGGGAGTGATAGGACTAGGGGGAATGGAATGAAGTGGAGGTGGGGAGATTCAGGCTAGATGTGAGGAGGAAGTTCTTCACCGTGAGGGTGGTGAAGCCCTGGGATGGGTTGTGCAGGGAGGTGGTGAGGCCCCGTCCCTGGAGGGTTAAGCCCAGGCTGGATGAGGCTCTGGCCAGCCTGATCTAGTGTAGAGTGTCCCTGCCCATGGCAGGGGGGTTGGAACTAGCTGATCCTTGTGGTCCCTTCCAACCCTAACTGAAACTATGAAACTAAACTATGAAACTATTGTGCATCCATTAATTCCTTTTAAGTCTTGACTTCCTTTGCCCTTTAGGTCTTGCCTTTGTACTTCCATCTTGTTTCCAAGGTCTCAAGGATGTAAAGGGAAGAACTTTCTCTGTAAAATTCTTCTCTATGCTAGCAGCATATATATACATGTCAGGCTGACATGGAGGTTCAGTAGTTCAACAATAGTTTCATTAACTGAATATTGTTGGTCCCTGACTCTTCTCCAGGTTGAATCATACTCCTTTCTTCTTTAGAGGTTCTTTGGTCAGCATTTTGGTCACTCTCTTTTTAACTGGTTTGGGCAAATGCATGCACACAGACTGCATAGAGTGTTGCAGTCTACATTATCTCTAACCTTTCTGATTTGTGCCTGGCTCTTTTAAGGCAGTTTCTTGCATTTTCTCAGTTTTTTGTGCAGTCCAGCTTTTACCAGAATCTCCATTATTAGTTTGCCCACCCATTGCTGAGTTTGTAGTTCATAATGGGAGGTGAATGTACCAGCAGTGTGGAGTCAGTTGCATAAGGTGTATTCTTCTAGTGAAATATTGAACCTCCAGAGCTTTGAAAGTGGTCTCTGAAAAATCCAGTGACTACTGCATCTGAAGAGTGGGGAAAAAGCACTGACAACTTACTGCAGGGTGAGTCACATGAAACACAACAGAAGAGCATTTTAGGGATTTCTGGAGTTTCTGCAAACATTGGGTCTGACATTGACATTTTTCAAAGTAAACTTGGTGTCTCTGGAGATTGCCTATACAAGCCTCATGCATCATGCAGCCTCACTTAAGCTCTTTGAAAGCATTAAATCTTCCATGCCCTTCGTTTTTCCTCTTCAAAAGCACAAATTTCACTGTGACTGAGTCACTGTCTTCACTCATTGAGCAGACACTGACAATGTGCCAAGTGCAGTGTTTGTGAACAAGTTGAGTTTGATTTGCTTACCTGGAAACTTTTTCCCAGGCTGGGTGGCTTTTAGTTCTCTTTTCTAGATGTGGTGGTTTGAGCCTTAACTGGGACTTAAGAGCTCAGATGGGGGCGAGGCTGAGAATCCCTCCCCCACTCCTCCCTCCTCCTTCCCAATAGAGAGGAAAAAAAGAAAGGGAAGGAGCAAATCCACCAAGAAATAATTTGGAGTTGGCTTGGAAGTAGAGAGGTAAAGAATTTTTCTTTAAACAATATATTTATATGTAGCAGTAACAGGTAAGGTTCACAAGGGCAAGGAACAAGGATGGATGGGAGGGGAAAAAACAAGAATACAAACCCAGTCTCTCTGATGAGGTGCAGAGGCAGCAGGGAGAAGGATCAGGCCTGACCACGTGGCAGAGAAGCAGGGAGCCACCAGCAGTCCTCATCCAAGCAAAGGCAGGGCCCAAGAGAGCTAATGGCTGCATTGTCCTCCTCTTTATACCCTTGTTGGACAGGGGAGGGAGAGTGGAACAGATTAACTGTTTCCCAGGGGGAAAACACCCTGCAGGGAGGGCAATGCTCTTCCAAGGCCTCCCCACCTGCTTCCAGGATGGGTGTTAACCCATCACACTAGAACTGTAGAAGAAACATGTTCTGAACTGCAGTCAACATCTAGGGTTCCCTCCCTGTTTTGGTTAGCAGATGAGGTCTCAGCTTGTTAGCATTGTTTACACCTCACAGTGCATGAAACATCTTACGCACCAGGATGAGCTGCTTAAATAGAAACAACAGTACCAGAAAAGAGGGAAGTGTGGAATGAAGGCTCTGATTTTGGGATAAGGATACATGCTTATGGCTGAAGAATGGAGCATGCAGGTGCTGTGGTACAACCTGGGGCTAGAAGAAATGAAGATTGGTCTGGGTGTGGTACCTTCCACAGTTAAATGGAGATTTTTGATACGTGCCTCATAAACAAAGGAAGTCTTGTTATTTTATCAATGCTGCATTCTTCAGGTTGGAGACTGATGTCCAGACTAGAAACTGATGGCCTGAAAATAGATGAAGTCAAAGATACTTTACATTAAACAAACAAACAAAAAAGAATAGAATAGAATAGAATAGAATAGAATAGAATAGAATAGAATAGAATAGAATAGAATAGACCAGATTGGAAGAGACCATTAAGATCATCAAATCCAACCTATCACCCAACACCATCTAATCAACTAAACCATGGCACTAAGTGCCTCATCCAGTCTCTTCTTAAACACCTCCAGTGATGGTGACTCCACCACCTCCCTGGGCAGCACATTCCAATGGCCAATCTCTCTTTCTGGGAAGACTTTCTTCCAAACATCCAGCCTAAACTTCCCCTGGTGCAGCTTGAGACTGTGTCCTCTTGTTCTGGTGCTGGTTGCCTGGGAGAAGAGACCAACCCCCACCTGGCTACAACCTCCCTTCAAGGAGTTGTAGAAAGCAAGAAGGTCTCCTCTGAGCTTCCTCTTGTCCAGGCTAAACAACCCCAGCTCCCTCAGCCTCTCCTCAGAGGGCTTGTGCTCCAGACCTCTTCCTAGCCTCATTGCCCTTCTCTGGACACATGTCTTAATATCCTTCTTTCATTGAGGGGCCCAGAACTAGAGACAGTACTCAAGGTGTGGGCTAACCAGTGCTGAGTACAGGGACAGAATCACTTCCATGCTCCTGCTGGCCACACTGTTCCTGATGCAGGCCAGGATGCCATTGGCCTTCTTGGCCACCTGGGCACACTGCTGGCTCATGTTCATCCTACTATCAACCAGTACCTCCAGGTCCCTTTCTGTTAGGCCGCTCTCCAGCCACTCTGACCCCAGCTTGTAGCAACCATGTAAAATTCAGAACCAGTTAACTTGTTTTTACTGTAGACCAAACTGCAGAATCTCACAACAGATATGTGGCAATAAACAGCCACTGTATTTTCCTTATCTGGATTTACATTTCTTTCAGTAAAATAGTCTTTGATTTTCAAAACACTGCTGAGTTTACTACCTTGTTTGTGTCACACAGTATGTATAGTTTTCGTGTGTCAGATCTTGTTCTGCTGATTTGGGGTATTTCACAGATATATCAAAGGGAATGAGATTTTAGCCTTTCATAGGTGTCTGCCCACAAGTTATTTGTCACTGAAAATTGGATGTTCTAACAGATAGATACAATTTATCTACATGTGTATGTTTGCTCCTTTAATGCATTAATTAATGGTTTGCTCCTTTAATACATTAATTAATGGATTGGTACATACCTGAATGTGGTTTTCTGTCCCACTTGCATGGCATATGCAATTAGGCATTAAACAGAACAAGAGCACACAGTCTCAAGCTGCATCAAGGGAGGTTTAGGCTGCATGTTAGGAAGAAATTCTTGGCAGAAATAGAGATTTGCCATTGGAATGTGCTGCCAAGGGAGGTGGTGGAGTCACCACCACTGTAGGTGTTAAGGAAGAGACTGGATGAGGCATTTGGTGCCATGGTTTAGTTGATTAGATGGTGCTGGGTGATAGGTTGGACTTGATGATCTCAAAGGTCTCTTCCAACGTTGGTGATTCTGTGACTCTGTTGGGTGATAGGTTGGACTTGATGATCTCAAAGGGCTCTCCCAACCTGGTTTATTCTATTCTATTCTATTCTATTCTATTCTATTCTATTCTATTCTATTCTATTCTATTCTATTCTATTCTACCCTATCCTATTCTGTTCTCTTTATACCAGTCAACAGTCAAATGACATTTAGTTGCAGAATACATACATGCTTTCATGCTATGTGAGGAGTGAAGTGATTGCCCATTGGAATGTGCTGCCCGGGGAGGTGGTGGAGTCACCATCATTGGAGGTGTTCAGGAGGAGACTTGCTGGGGTGCTTGGTGCCATGATCTAGTTGTTTGGCTGGGTTGGATTGGATGAAAGGTTGGACACGATGCTCTTGAAGGTCTCTTCCAACCTGGTTTATTATATTGTATTGTATTGTATTGTATTGTAAGATAATTAGGACTACAGAAAATGCTCTAAATTCAAAGTACTGGGCAGATCTGATATGTTCTTGCTTACCTGACATGGTCTGTGTTGGTTTTTTTGTCCAACTGAAACTGTAATTTTTTTATTTTTTCATTAATGCAGCTCTTAGAGAATCATTTTTTTTCTGAAGTCCAAGACATGATTTCACTGTTATTTTATATGTTTTCTTGTTTATGAAAGCAAAGGAAATAGCAGCACTGGGTGAGAATTCTGTGTCACAGTCTCAAGCTGCACCAGGGGAGGTTTAGGCTGGATGTTAGGAAGAAGTTCTATACAGAGAGAGTGATTGCCCTTTGGAATGTGCTGCCCAGGGAGGTGATGGAGTCACCATCACTGGAGGTGTTTAGGAAAAGACTGGATGGGGTGCTTGGTGCCATGGTTTAGTTGATTAGATGGTGTTGGGTGATAGGTTGGACTTGATGATCTCGAGTGTTTGTTCCAACCTGGTTAATTCCGTTCCGTTCCGTTCCACTCCACTCCACTCCACTCCACTCCACTCCACTCCACTCCACTGACTCCATTCCATTCCATTCCATTCCACTCCACTCCACTCCACTCCACTGACTCCATTCCATTCCATTCCATTCCATTCATTCCATTCCATTCAATTCCATTCCATTCCATTCCACTCCACTCCACTCCACTGACTCCATTCCATTCCATTCCATTCCATTCCATTCCATTCCATTCCATTCCATTCCATTCCATTTCATTCCATTCCATTCCACTCCACTGACTCCATCCATTCCATTCCATTCCATTCCATTCCATTCCATTCCATTCCATTCCAATGAAAAACCAGTCACGGTTGTTAATGCTTGCTAATGCCTCCATGACAAATCACGCTGTTGGGCTTGGGAAATACTTATTTTTTTAGTTACAGCAAAATGTTTGGTTTTAAAAGCTTTCTCTGAAACAAAAGAAATTCCATGTAGTTCTGCAAGGATACAGTAATAATTATGGGGTTTGTCTGCTTCTTACTCAGTAATAAGGAAAAAAAAGCAGCTTCTAAACCACAATCGTGTTCATGGACTGCATGAAAGTTAACCCTCAACCTGAGAGGTATTTTTAGAGTTGAGGAAAACATTCCTCAGCTGCTCCTTGGTGCATGACTGCACTATAAAGCTGAAAGTATTTTCAATAATGAGTTTTCAGGTTAGCCAGGCTTTATAGGTTGAATACAATGCATTGAATGATGCCATCAAACAACTGAGTAGCAATCTGCAGCTAATAGAGTAATCCTGTAACTAAGGAACATATTTTGACAATCACAGAATCACCAAGGTTGAAAGAGACCTCAAAGATCATCAGTAAATTTGTGGACGACACCAAGCTTGGGGCAGGAATTGATCTGCTGGAGGGCAGAGAGGCTTTGCAGAGGGACCTCGACAGGCTGGACAGATGGGCAGAGGCCAAGGGCAGGAGATTGAACACATCCAAGTGCCAGGTTCTGCACATTGGCCACAGCAACCCCATGCAGTGCTACAGGCTGGGGTCAGAGTGGCTGGAGAGCAGCCAGGCAGAGAGGGACCTGGGGGTGCTGGTTCATGGTAGGTTGAACATGAGCCAGCATTGTGCCCAGGCAGCCAAGAAGGCCAATGGCATCCTGGCCTGCATCAGGAACAGTGTGGCCAGCAGGAGCAGGGAGGTCATTCTGCCCCTGTGCACTGCATTGGTTAGGCCACACCTTGAGTCCTGGGTCCAGTTCTGGGCCCATCTGTTTAGGAAGGATGTTGACTTGCTGGAAGGTGTCCAGAGAAGGGCGACGAAGTCAGTGAGGGGTTTGGAAGACAAGCCCTATGAGAAGAGGCTGAGGGAGCTGGGGTTGCTTAGCCTGGAGAAGAGGAGAATCAGGAGTGACCTTCTTGCTCTCTACAACTCCCCGAAGGGAGGTTGTAGCCAGGCAGAGGTTGGTCTCTTCTCCCAGGCAGCCAGTACCAGAACAAGAGGACACAGTCTCAGGCTGCTCCAGGGGAGGTTTAGGCTGGATGTTAGGAAGAAGTTCTACACAGAAAGAGTGATTGCCCATTGGAATGGGTTGCCCGGGGAGGTGGTGGAGTCACCTTCATTGGAGGTGTTCAGGAGGAGACTTGAGGGGGTGCTTGGTGCCATGGTTTAGTTGTTTGGGTGGGTTGGATTGGTTGATAGGTTGGATGCGATGATCTTGAAGGTCTCTTCCAACCTGGTTTATTGTATTATATTATTATTATCACCACAGACCTCATGACTAAACCATGGCACCAAGTGCCACATCCAATCCCCTCTTGAACACCTCCAGGGATGGTCCCTGGGCAGCACATTCCAATGGCTAACAACTCTCTCAGTGAAGAACTTTCTCCTCACCTCAAGCCTAAAGTTCCCCTGGAGCAGTTTGAGACTAGAACTAGGTAAATGGGACTTTTTTGTTACCTTCAGTCTAGAGATCATGCTGGGATTCTTTTTTAGTTCATAGTCCAGTTTTGAATATGACAGAAGTCTGACAGTTGACATAACTGCTATTTTGAGCCACAGAGTGCACAAGAGTAGGCTGTAATCTTGAAAGGTCCACCTGCCTTTTAAATCACGTTTTAGGAGCCAGGGCAGGGGAGAGGAGGAATAGACAGCAAAATAATTAACATTGAGAAGCGTGTTACTTGGAAAGAAATGTTATCAAAGTGTAATAAATTTTATCTGGTGGTCTCTCTCTCCCTGCTGCACAATACCAGAGGCTTTGATTATACCAACTAGCTACAGACCATTACTTTTCTGGCCACCTTCCTGGTGAGGAAGCATAGGAGTCTGATTTTAGGTGGCAGCCCAAGCAATCTCAGAAGCTACAGTACCTTTGTGAGTAGCAGCAGCTGTGGATTACATGCTGAAGAGTTCATGCCTGCCATACCAAGTCTAGAGAGGCAGGCAACACCAGAACAAGAGGACACAGTCTCAGGCTGCACCAGGGGAGGTTTAGACTGGATGTTAGGAGGAAGTTCTATACAGAAAGAGTGATTGCCCATTGGAATGGGCTGCCCAGGGAGGTGGTGGAGTCACCATCATTGGAGGTGTTCAGGAGGAGACTTGATGGGGTGCTTGGTGCCATGGTCTAGTTGTTTGGGCGGGTTGGATTGGTTGATAGGTTGGACATGGTGATCTTGAAGGTTTCTTCCAACCTGGATTTATTGTAATTTGTAATATTGTAATTTGTAATCTTCACCTGAAAAGGAGGTTCAAAGAGTTTGTGTTTACTTTTTCTGATCTGGGACATAATCACTGCCCTTGGACTTAATGGTGACAGCACTTGGATACCTCACATAAGTGGCTACAGAAAAAGGGCAGTAAATTACTTCATCTTCAGAGACAAGGCTGTCTTCTCCCAGAGCAGTTGGCAATTTAGATAAAGGTAAAATTAATAAATGCATTACCCATGAAGAAGCAGAATGCATGCCTCATTTTCTTGAGAAGGGAAGACATGTCACACCTTTCCATTTATGATTATAGAATAGAATAGAATAGAATAGAATAGAATAGAATAGACCAGATTGGAAGAGACCTTCAAGGTCATCACGTCCAACCTATCAACTAATCCAACACCACCTAATCAACTAAACCATGCAACCAAGCACCCTATCAAGTCTCCTCCTGAACACCTCCAGTGATGGTGATTATGGATTATGTACCTCAGAGAGTGGTTGATTGCCTTACCAACAGGAGTGTGTTAGCTGTCGTGAAGCTTAACAGTTGAACATTGCTAGTGTACTTCTGCAGTGTTGGCTGAGATGTTTCTTGTAGTGGAGACTGTGAGATCAAGACAAGTGTGATGCAACTAGAAGAGAATGCTTGTTAGGGAAGCTTTCACTGTAGTCCCTCTCTCTTTTGCTTGGTTTGTCTCTTCATTTCTGTGAATGTGAAAGTCAAGTGTAGAAGTTAGCAGTAGTGAGACTGCACCTTGAGTACGTTGTTCAGTTTTGGGCACTGCAGTATAAGAGAGCCATTGAGGTGCTGGAGCAGGTCCAGAGAAGGGGAACAAAGCTGGTGGAGGGTCTTGAAAACAGGTTTCATGAGGAGCAGCTGAGGGAGCTGGTGGTGTTTAGTCTGGGGAAAAGGAGGCTGAGACCTTCTCTTTGCAACTGCCTGAAAGAATGCTGTAGAGAGGTGGGTGTTGATCTCTTCTCCCTAGAAACAAGCAATACAAGAGGAAATGTCCTCAAGTTACACGAGGAGAAGTTTAGGTTGGACATTAGGAAAAACTCCTATACCAAAAGGGTTATCAAAGACTGGAACAAGCAGACCAGGAAAGTGATTGAATCCTCATCCCTTGATGAATTTAAGAGCCATCTGGATACAGTGCTCAAGGATATGGTGTAGTAGTGGCCCTGGTAGAATTAGGTAGTGGTTGGACTTGATGGTCTTAAAGGTCTTTTGCAACCATTGTGATTATGTGATTCTCTGCAATTTTGGTAGATCTACAGGAGAGGTACAATAATCATTTGGCTGGAAGAAGTATGTTATAATGAGAGACCTGAGGATCTCAGTCTGCTTTAGTTTATTAAAAAGAAGTCTGAATGATGGCTTTACTGCTTTGTGCATGTCCTTTCTTGGGGAAAAAATGGCTACTTTAAAAGGTTTTCTGAGCTAACAGGGAAAAGGATTAGTGGCTTGAAATTAAAGTCTGACAAATTGTCTTAATATTTAGCAATATATGTAGTTAGTCTTTGACATGAATTACCAAGGAAATTCATAGGTTCATTTCTTCAAATCTTAAACTTTATTGCCTTTCTGGAAGACAAGCTTCAGTTGAGCAAGCAGTATGTTGTTCATTGAGGTAATACAGGAGGTCAGGCTACATATTTTCAGGCTCCAGCAACCAAGAAAATTTGCCTTTTTGGTTTTTTTTTCCTGTTAACTTCAGACAAGTTTAGTTATAATAATTTAATATCAGAAGTATTTTATTATTTTATATGTAAATATTTTACAATACAATACAATACACCAGGTTGGAAGAGACCTTCAAGATCATCGTGTCCAACCCATCAACCAATCCAACCCACCTCAATACAATACAATACAATACAATACAACCCACCTAAACAACTAAACCGTGGCACCAAGCACCCCATCAAGTCTCCTCCAGAACACCTCCAATGAAGGTGACTCCACCACCTCTCTGGGCAGCCCATTCCAATGGGCAATCACTCTCTCTGTATAGAACTTCTTCCTAACATCCAGTCTAAACCTCCCCTGGTGCAGCCTAAGACTGTGTCCTCTTGTTCTGGTGCTGGCTGCCTGGGAGGAGACCAACCTCTGCCTGGCTACAACCTCCCTTCAGGGAGTTGTAGAGAGCAATAAGGTCACCCCTGAGTCTCCTCCTCTCCAGGCTAAGCAACCCCAGCTCCCTCAGCCTCTCCTCATAGGGCTTGTCTTCCAAACCCCTCACCAACTTTGTTGCCCTTCTCTGGACACCTTCCAGCAACTCAACCTCCTTCCTAAACTGAGGGGCCCAGAACTGACACAGGACTCAAGGTGTGGCTAACCAGTGCAGTGTACAGGGGCAGAAACTGGTTAGTTTCCTATTATTTTATTTTTGTATTATATGCATATGATTTTCATATTTGTGCTTGTCTAGTGCTTTGTTTCTAATGCTAGCCTAGCAGTTCTGGGATGATTTGTAACATTGGAACAGGAAATGGAAGAGAGCTAATGATGAAAAAATGTTAGAGTAAGAGCTTTGGTTAGTATAACCAACATTTGACTACTTCTGGTATGTTACCTGACAGTGAGGAGGCTCAGGGGAGACCTTATTACTGTCTACAACTACATGAATGGAGGTTGTAGCCAGGAGGGGGTTGGTCTCTTCTCTCTAGCAACCAGCGCCAGAACAAGAGGACACAGTCTCAAGCTGTGCCAGGGAAAGTTTAGGCTCAAGGTGAGGAGAAAATTCTTCACCAAGAGAGTTGTTAGGCATGGGAATGTGCTGCCCAGGGAGGTGGTGGAGTCACCATCTGTGGAGGTGTTCAAGAGGGGATTGGATGTGGCACTCGGTGCCATGGTTTAGTCATGAGGTCTGTGGTGACAGGTTGGACTTGATGATCTTTGAGGTCTCTTCCAACCTTGGTGATTCTGTGACATGGTGATCTGAAGTAAATTCACTGCTAGAAAAAGTGAGAGAATCTTTGCCAATTAAGCATGAAGCCATTCAGGTTTCACAACCTGTCTTGCACAAAAATTGTCAAAACATACCTAAATTACTGCAGGACACTTTGACATGCAAAGGGCTTTGGTGCAGACCATGAAATTTGTGGTACTTCACTCAAACAAAGCTTAAAACAAAGGTAGAGCTTCACTGGTTTCTACTGATCCACCAGACCTTTGCTGGTAAACAATTAAAGTATTTTTACTCTTCCATCATTTGAAGAATGTCTTCTCTTCAGGAGGCTGCAGAGCAGTGAAGCCATCATCTAACTGTGGCACTTGCATTGTGCTAGAGGAGCAGTATTGCTGAGGATGTGACTAGGAGAAACACAGCCAACATCTGAGTTTTTTGTATCCAATGATAAGGTCTGTTACAGGAAAGTGGGTTTTAAAAACATTGCAGTAGAGTGCTCTAAAGCTGGTGTCATGGTTCTGGACACAGTTAGGTGAAGCATAATGCATTGGACCTCCACAATATCTTGATGTCAGCAGAGATTTAGAGTATTAGTTATATTGCTTAAACACAACCCCTTCCCAAAACAAGGAATAGAAACAACAAACCTTTCCCATGAACTTCTAAGGATCAAAAGCTGTTTTCCTCTTTCAGCCACTGTAGTACTACTGGGGCAGCATAGTCAGAATAGAGGAAATGTGACATTTAGCATTGTAAATTAATTCCTTACCATGATTTTTATCTCTGGATGCTATTCATTAACAAATAGAGCAGGGAAAGTCTATGCAATGTGTATACTCATTGGCCAGAGCAACCCCATGCAGTGCTACAGGCTGGGGTCAGTGTGGCTGGAGAGCAGCCAGGCAGAGAGGGACCTGGGGGTGCTGGTTGATGCTAGGCTGAACATGAGCCAGCAGTGTGCCCAGGTGGCCAAGAGGGCCACTGGCATCCTGGCCTGCATCAGGAACAGTGTGGCCAGCAGGAGCAGGGAAGTCATTGTGCCCCTGGACTCAGCACTGGTTAGGCCACACCTTGAGTCCTGTGTCCAGTTCTGGGCTCTTCAGTTTAGGAAGGATGTTGTCTTGCTGGAAGGTGTCCAGAGAAGGGCAACAAAGCTGGGGAGGGGTTTGGAGCACAGCCCTGTGAGGAGAGGCTGAGGGAGCTGGGGTTGCTTAGCCTGGAGAAGAGGAGGCTCAGGGGTGACCTTCTTGCTGTCTCCAACTCCCTGAAGGGAGGTTGTAGCCAGGTGGGGGTTGGTCTCTTCTCCCAGGCAATCAGCACCAGAACAAGAGTCACCATCACTGGAGGTGTTTAGGAAGAGACTGGATGGGGTGCTGGGTGCCATGGTTTAGTTGATTAGATGGTGTTGGGTGATAGGTTGGACGCGATGAACTCAAAGGTCTCTTCCAACCTGGTCTATTCTATTCTATTCTATTCTATTCTATTCTATTCTATTCTATTCTATTCTATTCCATTCCATTCCATTCCATTCCATTCCATTCCATTCCATTCCATTCCATTCCATTCCATTCCATTCCATTCCATCTGTTCTATGATCTAGAAGTGGGTTATTCTGAACTAACACCATATTAGTATGGTAAATTCTGAAACAGTGCCGTGCCTCACTGAAACATGCAATCTTTCAGTGATTGACATGGAAAAACAGGGACCCTGAGAGGTTTTTGCTCCATCCTCTTGAAATCCAAAAAGTAGTCATCCTTTTCTTAAAATATAAATGCTCTTTGAGTTACTCAGTGCCCACCAACAGTGCCTTCAAACCTTTACCCAATGTTTTAACCCATGTTAACTAATGGAATTATGCTTAATACAGAGCGCATCAAACATGAATGTAGTATTACATTTTAATCAGCTGCTGGTTCCTTATTTCATGTAAATTGAATGAAAGGGATGATTAACTGTGATCTAGAGCGTACTTTAGTTCAAAACCTGGTGGAATAATTCAGTGGCTCAGGAGGATTATACAAGTGAGGAAATGTAGATAACGTTTAACCTGCACCTTGCACTGGAAAAAAAGGGAGTACCTTCTCCATGTAATTTCTTGCTGAAAACCTACCTTTAACAAAAAAGAAAAGTGGGTTTTCCAATAATAGATGGCATAACTATTTAAAGTCTTTATAGTCATCTGTCTGATATATGGAATGCCTTTTAACATAGGCATATTTATAGTAACATTTACAGTAGTTCACTTATATTGAACTAAACCTAAGGAAAAAAGCCACCAGATAGTACACTGAAATGTTGTCAGACTCTAAGTCAGACTTTCATTTTTTTCCAAGTCTTATTTACTCAGACACAAATGGCTTCATGGCCACTTTTGACTTAGCTGGCTGAACATGAGCCAGCAATGTGCCCAGGTGGCCAAGAAGGCCAATGGCATCCTGGCCTGCATCAGGAACAGTGTGGCCAACAGGAACAGGGAGATCATTGTGCCCCTGTACTCAGCGCTGGTTAGGTCACACCTTGAGTCCTGTGTCCAGTTCTGGGCCACTCAATTTAAGAAGCATATTGAGACACTTGAGTGTGTCCAGAAAAGGGCAACGAGGCTGGGGAGGGGTCTGGAGCACAGCCCTGTGAGGAGAGGCTGAGGGAGCTGGGGTTGCTTAGCCTGGAGAAGAGGAGGCTCAGGCCAGGAGGGGGTTGGTCTCTTCTCCCAGGCAATAAGGACCAGAACAAGAGGACACAGTCTCAAGCTGCATCAGGAGAGGTTTAGGCTGGATGTTAGGAAGAAGTTCTTCCCAGAAAGAGAGATTGGCCATTGGAATGTGCTGCCCAGGGAGGTGGTGGAGTCACCATCACTGGGACTGTTTAGGAAAAGACTGGATGGGGCACTTAGTGATATGGTTTAGTTAATTAGATGGTGCTGAGTGACAGGTTGGACTTGATGATCTTGAAGATCTTTTCCAACTTGGTTAATTCTAATCCATTCTATTCTATTCCATTCCATTCCATTCCATTCCATTCCATAATGGAATAAGCAGCAAGGTATACAGTGCAAATACAACTGTGAAGTAAAAGTGAACTGCTTGATGATATCTAGAGCTGATATACTTTCAGCCTTGCTGAGTAAGACTGAGAATATTAGAATGTTGGAAAATTTCCATGTCTAACTTCACAGAACACATTTGTTTAACTGAGAGGTCTAAGTAAAATTATGTATAACCTTAGAGAGATATATTATGCAACAGCACTTCAATCAGGAAAAAAAAATAGTCAAACTAGCACACAGGCACAAATGCACTAAGAAAGATGGTACCTGTGGTGGTTTGGTCCACCAAAGCTGCTCTATCATTCCCCTTCTTACTTGGACGAGGGAGAAGGGAAAATATAACAAAAAGCCAGGTACAAGATAATAGCAATTTAATAATAACATTAAGCACAAGTGATAGACTGCAAAGAAGAGAAGCAGAGAGAGATGTTAATCTCTGCTTCCCACCAGCAGGACAGTGGTCTGTCTCGGGAAGCAAGGCTCTCTACACTTAATGGCTCCTCTGGAGGACAGACGCCATGGACAAATATCCCACACTTCCTTCTTTCACTTTGTTCTTCTATCTGAGCTGACTTCATATGGCATGGAATACTCCTTTGGCCAGTTTGGGTCAGCTGGCCCAGCTGTGTCCCCTTAGCCTACTCCTGGGGCAGGGAAATGTTGGAAAAGCACAGGATCACAGTATCACCAAGGTTGGAAGAGACCTCAAAGATCATCAAGTCCAACCTGTCACCACAGACCTCATGACTAAACCATGGCACCAAGTGCCACGTCCAGTCCCCTCTGGAACACCTCCAGGGATGGTGACTCCACCACCTCCCTGGGCAGCACATTCCAATGGCCAATTACTCTTTCTGGGAAGAGCTTTCTCCTCACCTCAAGCCTAAACTTCTGCTGGCTCGGCTTGAGGCTGTGTCCTCTTGTTCTGGTGCTGGTTGCCTGGGACAAGAGACCAACCCCCACCTGGCTACAACTTCCCTTCAGGTAGTTGTAGACAGCAAGACGATCTCCCCTGAGCCTCCTCTTCTCCAAGCTAAACACCCCCAGCTCCCTCAATATATTCTTCACTCTCTCCAACAGATCTCCCACTGTAACTGTAAACTCTTGATGTTGTTTGTTACTACTGCAAGAAGTACAGCCTCCAAATGCAGACTTTTCAGGGTGGCTGCATTGCAAGATGGAGCTTTTATAGGCAAGTAACAAACTGGCTACTTTTCTGAGGTGAATTTTGAGCTAGGTAGTTTCTGATAATATTACTTTTATGTATATATATATACACAATAGAATTGCTTTGTTTGGAAAAGACCTCTATGATCATTGAGTCCAACTATTTTCTGACTCTACCAAGGCTGGTGCTAAACCATGTAGCTCAGCACCACATATCTGCCTCTTTGAAACACCTCCAGGGATGAGGATTCAACCATCTCCCTGAGGAGCCCGTTCTAGTCTTTGAGAACCCTTTCAGTTAAGAGTTTCTTCTAACAGCCAACATAACCGCTGCACACCTTGAGGCCCTTTCCTCTCATCCTGTTACTTGTTACTAGAGAGAAGAGCCCAACACCCACATCTCTCCATCTTCCTTTCAGGTAGCTGGAGAGAGCCAGGAGGTCTCCCCTCAGCCTTCTTTTCTCCAGACTAAACAACCCCAGTTCCCTCAGCCACTCCTCACAAGACCTGTTCTCCAGACTCTTCAGCAGCTTTGTTGTTCTTCTCTGGGCCCACTCCAACACCGCAATACCTTTCTCATAGTGAGAACCCCAGAACTGAACCCAGTACTCATAAGTGTGACCTCACCTTTGCTGAGTATGGGAGGATAATCCCTTCCCTGGGCCTGCTGGCCATACTCTTGTTCATAGAATCATAAAATCAACAAGGTTGGAAAAGACCTCAAAGATCATCAAGTGCAACCTGTCACCCAACACCTCATGACTACTAAACCATGGCAGCAAGTGCCACGTCCAATCCCCTCTTGAACACCTCCAGGGATGGCGACTCCCCCACCTCCCTGGGCAGCACATTCCAATGGCCAACAACTCTCTCTGCGAAGAACTTTCTCCACACCTCCAGCCCAAACTTCCCCCCGGTGCAGCCCAAGACTGTGTCCTCCTGTTCTGGCGCTGCCCGCCTGGGAGAAGAGACCAACTCCCACATGGCCACAACCTCCCCTCAGGGAGCCGGAGAGAGCAATAAGGTCTCCCCTGAGCCTCCTCCTCTCCAGGCCAAACAACCCCAGCTCCCTCAGCCTCTCCTCGAGGCCTCTCCCCAGCCTCGTTGCCCCTCTCTGGACATGTCCAAGAGTCTCAATGTCCTTCTCAAACTGAGGAGCCCAGAACTGGACACAGGACCCAAGCCACACTGTTCCTGATACAGGGAAGAATACTCAAATGTAAATTGAAGATGATTGATGTTCCATAATTGGAATATAACGTTATGCACCTACATGTTATTTGCAAAACACTGTTGGAATAATTACCTTTGAGTATCTGCCTTTCACAATTTGCTGTTTCAGGTTTAGGGTTGATTGACTTTTAATCACATTATAATTATATTTGTGTTCTGTTTCCAGAACAGATGATTCCTAAAATGACAAAGATCTTGGAAGGCAGTCTCACCAAGAGATGCAAAAGCGTAGCGCTGTCACTGTTGGTAATGCTTGTGCTATCTGCAGATATTTTGGGAAGTAAACCAGCATCTAAATTCATAGGGAACAGAAAATTGTGAATAGTGTTGGTGTGAATTTCCATTTTACTTGGATTAATGGTCCTATTTGTCATAGCATTCATTCAGCTGTCCAACTGTAGCCTCCAAGTACAGACTTGTCATTACATGCGAGCTATCTGTAAGTTTCATAGTTTCATAGTTTCATAGTTTGTTAGGGTTGGAAGGGACCACAAGGATCATCTAATTCCAACCCCCCTGCCATGGGCAGGGACACTCTACCCTAGATCAGGCTGGACAGAGCCTCATCCAGCCTGGTCTTAAACACTTCAAGGGACGGGGCCTCAACCACCTCCCCGGACAACCCATTCCAGGCCTTCACCACCCTCACGGTGAAGAACTTCCTCCTCACATCCAGCCTGAAATCCCCACCTCCAGCTTCATTCCATTCCCCCTAGTCCTATCACTCCCTGATAGTCTGAAAAGTCCCTCCCCAGCCTTCTTGTAGGCCCCCTTCAGATACTGGAAGGCCACAATGAGGTCACCTGGGAGCCTTCTCTTCTCCAGACTGAACAGCCCCAACTCCTTCAGTCTGTCCTCACAGGAGAGGTGCTCCAGCCCTCTGATCATCCTCGTGGCCCTTCTCTGGACACGCTCCAGCACCTCCAGATCCCTCTTGTAATAGGGGCTCCAGAACTGGAGGCAGTACTCCAGGTGGGGTCTCACTAGAGCTGAGTAGAGGGGGAGAATCCCCTCCCTTGACCTGCTGGCCACACTTCTCCTGATGCAGCCCAGGATCTGTTTGGCTTTCCGGGCTGCAAGTGCACACTGAGAGCTCCTGTTGAGCTTCTCGTCCACCAGCACCCCCAAGTCTCTCTCCTCTGGGCTGCTCTCCAGCCAGTCACTGCCCAGCCTGGATTTGTGCCTGGGATTGCCTCGACCCAGATGCAGGACCCTGCACTTGGTCTTGTTGAAGCTCATGAGGTTGGCCTGTGCCCACCTCTCCAGCCTGTCAAGGTCCCTCTGGATGGCATCCCTTCCCTCCAGCTGTCTGCTGCACCACACAGCTTGGTGTCATCAGCAAACTTGCTGAGGGTGCACTCAATGCCACTGTCCATGTCTCCCACAAAGATGTTGAACAAGACTGGTCCCAGGACTGATCTAACAAACATTGTCTATTCATCTTTTTCCCTCCTGCAAGATGTGGAGATTGAAACCAACCTGAGGCAATAACCATAAAACACTAAGCTAACCCATGGCACCCACAGAGATGTTGAACAAGCCTGGTCCCAGGACTGATCCCTGAGGGACTCCGCTGAGTGTTTTAACCTGGAAGAAATCAGAGCTGCCAAAAGCAAATCCTTCAACCCTGTATATATCAGAATGGATGCTTAACTGTTCCTGAGATTAACTCTTACATATTTTGTATGCAGAAACATGGAAATCTGTGTCAATAACAATAAGCAAGGCAAAGGTCATCGCAGACCAAAGGCTCGCGCTTACTGATGCAAAAGGAGTGTGTTGCTATTTATAAAAGGCAGCACATTTAGCATCCTGAGAGAGCAGCCAAGCACAGCAGTATTGAACCTTTCCATAGCAGAGGGGATAAACAGAAAAATCTCATCAGTTAAACAGCTGAATGAACTCAAGGCATAATGAAGCTCATTGTAAAAGTGAAGCCTCCTATGCTTAAAACAAACCCCACTAAGAGTTATCGTTTCATGAAGCAGCGTCTGGTGACTCCACACCAAATGGTGAATGGTGCCACAGCCAGCTGGCGGCCAGGCACTAGTGGTGTGCCCCAAGGATCAGTGCTGGGCCCCATGCTCTTCAACATCTTTATTGATGATCTGGATGCGGACGACACCAAGCTGGGGGCAGGAGTTGATCTGCTGGAGGGCAGAGAGGCTTTGCAGAGGGACCTCGACAGGCTGCACAGATGGGCAGAGTCCAGGGCATGAGATTGAACACATCCAGTGCCGGGTTCTGCACATTGGCCACAGCAACCCCAGGCAGTGCTACAGGCTGGGGTCAGAGTGGCTGGAGAGCGGCCAGGCAGAGAGGGACCTGGGGGTACTGGTCAATGGTAGGCTGAACATGAGCCTGCAGTGTGCCCAGGCAGCCAAGAGGGCCAATGGCATCCTGGCCTGCATCAGGAACAGTGTGGCCAGCAGGAGCAGGGAGGTCATTCTGCCCCTGTACACTGCACTGGTTAGGCCACACCTTGAGTCCTGTGTCCAGTTCTGGGCCCCTCAGTTTAGGAAGGATGTTGACTTGCTGGAAGGTGTCCAGAGAAGGGCAACAAAGTTGGTGAGGGGTTTGGAACACAAACCCTATGAGGAGAGGCTGAGGGAGCTGGGGTTGCTTAGCCTGGAGAAGAGGAGACTTAGGGGTGACCTTACTGCTCTCTACAACTCCCTGAAGGGAGATTGTAGCCAGGCAGAGGTTGGTCTCTTCTCCCAGGCAGCCACTACCAAAACAAGAGGACACAGTCTCAGGCTGCACCAGGGGAGGTTTAGACTGGATGTTAGGAGGAAGTTCTATACAGAGAGAGTGATTGCCCATTGGAATGGTCTGCCCAGGGAGGTGGTGGAGTCACCATCATTGGAGGTATTCAGGAGGAGACTTGATGGGCTACTTGGTGCCATGATCTAGTTGTTTGGGTGGGTTGGATTGGTTGATAGGTTGGACACGATGATCTTGAAGGTCCCTTCCAACCTGGATTTATTGTCTTGTATTGTATTGTAAATAGGTGGTGATAAAACTAGGATTGGGTTGCATCTCCTTTTTAGGGAATTTGGTGAGCTCAGCTACATGTGGTTAACAAAATGAAGTTTGGTAGGGGGGGCTTATTTTTTGCAAAGCAGTGGAGAAGTCTCAAAAATAAAATTAAAGGAGCTCAGAGTATTTTGGGTTTATTTATACAGAAGATGGATAAGATATAGCTTGACTGCAGTTTCAAAGCAGGACATTTCTGCTAATAGAAACTTGTTTCATTTTAGCAGAGAAAGGCTTAATGAGATCCAGAGGCTTGAAACTGAAGCTAAATATGTTGATTCTACCCATATGTGATGGGTTAATACCCATCCGGGAAGCAGAGTGGGGAGGGCTTGTGATTGCTTTACCCTCCCTGCAGGGCATTTTCCTCCGGGAAACTCAGTCTGTTCCACTCCCCCTCCCTGCCCAGCTAGGGTATAAAAGGGAGGACACTGCAGCCATTAGCTCTTTTTGGCTCCTGCCTTTCCTGGAAGAGAGCTGCTGCAGCTGCCTTCCTGCTCCTCTGCCTTGTGGTCAGGCCTCATCCTTCTCCCTGCTGCCTCTGCACCTCTTTAGAGAGACTGGTTTTGTACTCTTGGGTTTTTTTCCTCCCCTCCCATCCATCCTTGTTCCTTGCCCTTGTGAACCTTATCTGATATTGTTATTTTTATATATATATATATATATATATATATAGTGTAAAGAAAACTCTTTACCTCTCTACTTCCAAGACGACTCCAAATTATTTCTTGGTGGATTTGCTCCCTCCCTTTCTTTTTTCCCTCTCTGTTGGGAGGGAGGAGAGGGGAGTGGAGGAGGGATTCTCAGCCTTGCCCCCATCTGAGCTCTTAAGTCCCAGTTAAGGCTCAAACCACTACACCATAGCATGACATCCCTCATATTGAGGATACCTAACCATTGGGGCAATCTACTTCAGAAATCATGAAGATGGAATGTTTCATGGAAACAGAGAGAAACAGTTTGAAGCTCAATTCAGCTATCAGAGCCAGGACTGTGGCATTTATTTTGTACCTGAATATAGATGCTCCTTAGAGAGAAAAATAAATGTTATGTTAGGCTTACAGAATCACCAAGGTTGGAAGAGACCTCCAAGATCATCGAGTCCAACCTGTCACCACAGACCTCATGGCTAAACCATGGCCCCAAGTGCCACATCCAATCCCTTGTTGAACACCTCCAGTGATGGTGACTCCACCACCTCCCTGGGCAGCACATTCCAATGGCTAACAACTCTCTCTGGGAAGAACTTTCTCCTCACCTCGAGCTTAAACTTCTGCTGGCTCAGCTTGAGACTGTGTCCTCTTGTTCTGGTGCTGGTTGCTTGAGGGAGGAGACCAACTCCCTCCTGGCTACAACCTCCCTTCAGGTAGTTGTAGACAGCTATAAGGTCTCCCCTGAGCCTCCTCTTCTCCAGGCTAAACAATCCATGAAGGAATTGTAAAACTATATATTCTAGCACCTGGCTATGTTCAGAACTGTACATCTAGGTGATGAAGATGATGTTTTCATAACTGTTATCTTTTGACAACATCTTTCCTCTGACACAGATGCCACTCACTAACCTTCTGTTTGCTTTAGGTGATTATTATTGTGGTTGAATGTTTCATTCATTCTATTTCTTTGTTATTTAGTTAAATACATTGGTACTTTTTCAACTGATAAACCACACCACTCAGCAGAATGGGGCTTCTGCAAGCAAAAGCTGTCCCATAGTCGAGTTACATGCTAGATCAGCCTTACAGTTGGTTTATATAATGGAGTAACACCAGCCCAGAGACACCTGCTCTTAGGGTGCTGTTTATTGGTACTCAAACATGTACCAGTCAGTGCAGGTCAGATGATTGGACTCCATCAGGCAAAAATGCTACTCCTGCAGCATCCCACAACTCCCAAATGTTTTGAAGCAGAGAACTCCCTGAATGGAGGCTGTAGCCAGGTGGGGGTTGGGCTCTTCTCCCAGGCAGCCGGCACCAGAACAAGAGGACACAGTCTCAAGCTGCGCCAGGGGTGGTTTAGGCTGGATGTTAGGAAGAAGTTATTCATAGATTTGCCATTGGAATGTGCTGCCCAGGGAGGTGGTGGAGTCACCATTACTGGAAGTGTTTAGGAAGAGACTGGATGGAGCGCTTGGTGCCATGGTTTAGTTGATGAGATGGTGTTGGGTGATAGGTTGGACTTGATGATCTCCAAGGTCTTTTCCAACCTGGCTAATTCTATTCTATTCTATTCTATTCTATTCTATTCTATTCTATTCTATTATATTCTATTCTATTCTATTCTATTCTATTCTATTCTCCTATGTATATAATCATTCACTGACAGCTTTGGTTTCCAGTAAAGCTTACCCACATATGCATGTGCTCTGACATCAGGCATTCAAGATACAGAGAGTATGGATATGACACAGGGATGTCAGATATATATTCCTTGATCTTGATATAACTGACCAAAAGAATTTGGAGGAAAAATCTGAGTCAGCTTGTAATATTAAGAAATGATGGAATGACCCAAGACATGAGATGTAAATTCTTTGTTAGTAATGGCCTACATCAGAAATAGTGTGGCCAGCAGGAACAGGGAGGTCATTGTGCCCCTCTACTCAGCACTGGTTAGGCAAAACCTTGAGTCCTGTATCCAGTTCTGGGACCCTCAATTTAAGAAGGACATTGAGACACTTGAATGTGTCCAGAGAATGGCAATGAGGCTGGGGAGAGACCTTGAGCACAGCCCTGTGAGGGGAGGCTGAGGGAGCTGGGGTTGCTTAGCTTGGAGAAGAAGAGGCTCAGGGGAGACCTTATTGCTGTTTACAACTCCCTGAAGGGAGGTTCTAGCCAGGTGAGGCTTGGTCTCTTCTCCCAAGCACCCAGCACCAGAACAAGAGGACACAGTCTCAAGCTGTGCCAGGGGGATGTTCAGGATGGAGGTGAGGAGAAAGTTCTTGCCAGAGAGAGTTGTTAGCCATTGGAATGTGCTGCCCAGGGAGGTGGTGGAGTCACCATCACTGGAAGTGTTTAAGAAGAGATTGGATGAGGCACTTGGTGCCATGGTTTAGTTGATTAGATGGTGTTGGGTGATAGGTTGGACTTGATGATCTTGAAGGTCTTTTCCAACCTGGTTAATTCTGTGATTCTGTGGTTGTGTTACCATCCCCTGGGGGTGTTCAAAAAGGGATTGGATGTGGCACTTGGTGCCATGGTTTAGTCAGTCATGAGGTGTTGGGTGACAGGTTGGACTTGATGATCTTGGAGGTCTTTTCTAACCTTATTGATTCTATGATTCTTTGATTCTAATGTATTGTGCTGCTATGGAAGTCTGCATCTTGGAAGCTGAATTCAAGTACTTGAAATTAGGCATCCTAATACAATATATTAATTATTTTAATTTCCTTTTTTTTTGGGGGGGGGGGGGGGGAGGGTAGTGCAGGGGGAGGTGGTGTAAATAATTACTAGCTTTGGAATAACAGGATGTTGAAATACTATCTCAGAACCTGTTGCTTGCATGTGAATACAGAGCAGAATATCCTATTTCACTTTCACAGATATTAAAACCAGGATAAATGTGTTTCAGAAAGATCTTCTTTTTCTGTTGGAATGTTATTACTCTCATACTTTCACAGCTTGGTGCATATAATTCATATTCTACTTGTTCCACTCTAGATCCCAACAGACATCCAGGCTTAGTTTTCATCTTTTTCCCTTTTATGTATAAATTAGGATAATCTGTCATGTCTGTGAAGGCCCAGGGGAGATCCAACATACTGATAAGAGAGAGAAGATAGTGACTGGCTTTTATCCTTTAAACCCATGATGCCTACTTTGAGGTATTCAGATATATCTGTATTAGTCTCCCCTTTTAATGTCTTGATAGATAGTCTGCTCTCCCTGGTAGCAAAGTCATTGCTTAATAAAAAGGCAAAAGTAGAAGAATGCATTCAGTCTAAAGCCTGTGCAATAGCTACTTCTGCTGTATGCCCTGGTAGAGTACACTCCTCTGAAAAAATGTGATGAGGTAAGGCTGTACTCCTCTGTGCTTGGCAGAAGAGCACAGAATTTGCAGAGGATGGGCTAAAGTGCCAAGAACATATGCCAATTCGTTGTATCTCTCAAGCCCCTGTACAATACAATACACCAGGTTGGAAGAGACCTTCAAGATCATCGCATCCAACCCCATCAACCAATCCAACCCACCTAAATACAATACAATCCAATCCAGTCCAATCCAATACAACCCACCTAAACAATTAAACCATGGCACCAAGCACCCCAGCAAGCCTCTTCCAGAACACCTCCAATGAAGGGGACTCCACAACCTCCACAGGCAGCCCATTCCAATGGGCAATCACTCTCTCTGTATAGAACTTCTTCCTAACATGCAGCCTAAACCTCCCCTGGCGCAGCCTGAGACTGTGTCCTCTTGTTCTGGTACTGGCTGCCTGGGAAATGAGACCAACCCTCACCTGGCTACAACCTCCCTTCAGGTAGTTGTAGAGAGCAATAAGGTCACCCCTGAGTCTCCTCTTCTCCAGGCTAAGCAACCCCAGCTCCCTCAGCCTCTCCTTGTAGGGCTTGTCTTCCAAACCCCTCACCAACTTTGTTGCCCTTCTCTGGACATGCTCCAGCAAGACAACCTCCTTCCTAAACTGAGGGGCCCAGAACTGGACACAGTACTCAAGGTGTGGCCTAACCAGTGCTGAGTACAGGGCAGAATGACTTCCTTGCTCCTGCTGGCCACACTACTCCTGATGCAGGCCAGGATGCCATTGGCCTTCTTGGCTGCCTGGGCACACTGCAGGCTCATGTTCAGCCTACAATCACCCAGTACCCCCAGGTCCCTCTCTGCCTGGCCACTCTCCAGCCACTCTGACCCCTGCCTGCTGGAAGGACCTCACCCCAGCTCCCAGGGCATTTGAAAACCACCATCAGTCAGATGCTGCTGCTATTTAAGCATCAGCCCTTACTTCAGGGCAACTGGCCAGACTGAAGCAGACAGCACAATTTCTCTGTTATGTTAGTAATTTGTGAAGCATTTCAGGGTGAACACTCATGCAAATAAATGTGAATTATTAGTGCTTTATTTGGGATATGCTGAATGAAGTTGTCTGCTGCGCTAGGATGTTTCCTAGAAAACCGACTTAGCGTGGCGCTGATGCTGAAGGGTGACAGCCACTTAATCAGGGCAGTGCTTGTGTAATTTTCATTAAGGACAGTCATTAGCTGGTGCCATCCATTTATACTGCATATAAAGCTCAAGTTAGAGGGAAAATGCTTATCTGTTAAAATTAAACCTCCAGACTGAAAACTGCTCCTCATCACTGGAGGTGTTTAGGAAGAGACTGGATGGGGTGCTTGGTGCCATAGTTTAGTTGATTAGATGGTGTTGGATGATAGGGTGGACTCAATGATCAAAAAGGTCTTTTCCAACCTGGTCCTACCCTACCCCACCCTACCCCACCCTACCCCACCCTACCCTACCCCACCCTACCCCACCCTACCCCACCCTACCCCACCCTACCCTACCCTACCCTACCCTACCCTATCCTACCCTACCCTACCCTATCCTATCCTATCCTACCCTACCTACCCTACCCTACCCTATCCTACCCTACCCTATCCTAGTTTACTCTGTTCTAGTCTATTCTCTAGACCATTTGCCAACTTCATTGCCCTTCTCAGGACCTGCTCCAGGTCAATGGTACTGACCTTACTCCCTGAATTACTGATACTGTGTCTTGATAAGTAGAAAAACCTGATACATTCATGTGTTATGTGAACCAGCAGTGTGTAAAAAGAAGCGTAAGATGCATTGTCATGTTCATTCATGTACTTTATTTCACAGGCAAAAAACCCAGGCAAGAACAGATCACTCATAGTTGCATGTATTTCATCCTGATAATACTGGTGCTTTACTTAGGATGTGGAAAGTTATTAACTCTTTTGTTTTACAGAAATCAAGCACAACTGAGGTTAATTAAAGGTTAATTAGAGTTTAATTGGGGTTGTGGTTCCCTCCCCCCTTCTTTACCTCTGATGATAACAAGCATGTTAGAATCCTTGACTCTGATGGCAACAGATTGGGCAGGCCTGGTGTTGACTGCTATTGCCAGCATGAAAGTGGTGCCGCAGTTCTGCAGCTCCAGTTCTTAATCAATGAGGTAAGGACATATTTACTCAGATTCTTCTGTATAAATTTAGTTGATTAGGTACTTTTGGGTATTGTAATTGAGTTATACAGCTTTTCATCTTGACAAACAGTGCCAAGCAAACAAGTGGCCTATGTCCAGAGGATGTGCCCCATGCACCCTTTTAGAAGACCATTTATGGATCTGCAGACAGGACAAAAGTATTGCCTTGATATACAGCAGCATAAAGTACTGACCAAAAGGCAGTCAATACATTAATGTAGATGGAAAAATCCAATCATTTACTAACTATGCTGCACAGTCGTGTTTCAAATAGAGATTAATAAACGAGCCAATTCTTTCTGTGGAAATATATTGATGAGTACTGGCTGGAAACTCAGCAGTTGGGGGCATGCTGCTACCTGAAGCAAGAAAGAACAATTGCAGAGGTCCTCAATCAAACCAGCAGTCTTTGTAAATGGCTTGTCAGAATCAAGTTTAGACGACGTGAGCAAATAGCGACAGATCAGAACTTGTTCTGTGCAGAAGGTCTTTGGAGATGGTGATAGGCAAAGACTTTCTGGAGCATATAAATCTGTTGGGTTTTTTCCTAGAACCTCATAACTTGGCCAAATTGTAAGCTAGTCATAGTTTGGTTTTGCTTAATTTCCACCCATGATATAAGGAAACACTTGTGACAGATTCAAGTCCTTTTTCCAAGTGTGGACATCTTACAGCCTCTCAAGGAAAGAGTGTTGGGTTTGTGTGGTTTTAAGCCTTTTGTTTCTATGCCTGTTTGGAAAAAGTACTCAAAGCACAGAAGTTGAGGAGGGAGGACTTAAACTTTAGACACTCTCAGGGCAGCAGAGCTCTTTAGAGAAAGGCAGGGATGAAAACGGGGAGGCCAAGGTTTGAATCAGTGTTCTAGTCATTAGGTGACCAGCAGAACCCCTAACACAGGATTGGTTTGATTTCTGTGGTGGAGATTCTCTCTGACATTGCTCCAAACACTTTGGGAGATGAGAATTAAAGAATGGATTACAATGCATTGGAGAAGTCTCACCTTCAGAAATTTTATTGCTGCATAAAATGAAAACAATATAAAAAACCCTAACAATTAAAAACAAGCTAACAAACAACACCCCCCAAAATCACCACCACCACCACCATCAAAACCCAAACCTAATACCCCAAACCCACCAGCTGCTAGGATTAAGAAAGAGAAGACTGAGAGGGGATTTAATAAATAATAAATATCTGAGGGCTGGGTGTCAAGAGGGAGGGGTCAGGCTCTCCTGTGCTGCACTCTGTGGTAGGACAAGGGATAATGGATATAAACTCCAGCACAGGAGGTTCCACCTGCACCAGGGGAAGTTTAGGCTGGAGGTGAGGAGAAAGTTCTTCATAGAAAGAGTAATTGGTCAAGGAGGAACTTCTTCACTGTGTGTGTCACAGAGCACTGGAACAGGCTCCCCAGAGAGGGTTGTGGATTCTCCTTCTTTGAAGGTTTTCAAGCCCCATCTGGATGCATTCCTGTGTGACCTGGCAGGGGGTTTGGACTAGGTGACCTCCTGAGATCCCCTTCCAAGCTCTAACATCCTGTGATCCTGTGAACTGATCATTCAGTTAAATCTTTGCCCTACTTCAGAATAAGGCATTGCCTTCTGTTTAGGCAGTATCCACTTCCTCTCTGCCGTAGTAATACACAGAGATAGATGCTTTGTACTAGACATAATTTGAGGTGTAACTGGTTATCACTGCAGCAGCAGTGGACAGCTTCCTCTGGAGTTCATTTTCACATGGCATCACTGGGCTATGGTGAGGAGGAAGAGAGTAGGAAGGAGGTATTTTGAGTTCACTTTAATCACCATATGCAGATAGAGGTCTAGACCTTGAGAGATGTCAATTTTTGGGATACCAGAAGCAGAACCAGTCTCCAGAGTATTTCTGATCCATGACAAAGACTGTCCTTTTGTCTCCAACTCTTAGTTCTTCCTACATCCCGTCCTCCTGCTACCTGTCCCTGCCTTCTTGTCTTCATCTGCAGTTTTACTTTTGAATTTCAGTCACAGTATCACAGTATCACTAAGGTTGGAAGAGACCTCAAAGATCATAGAGTCCAACCTGTTACCACAGACCTCATGACTAGACCATGGCACCAAGTGCCACGTCCAATCCCCTCTTGAACACCTCCAGGGATGGTGACTCCACCACCTCCATGGGCAGCCCATTCCAATGACGAATGACTCTCTCCATGAAGAACTTTCTCCTCACCTCCAGCCTAAACTTCCCCTGGCACAGCTTGAGACTGTGTCCCCCAAAGTGCCCCCCTTCAGTGCCTCACAATCTTAAAATACTTCTCCTGTCTCTCCTGTGTATCCTCAGCAATCCTCTGTGAGTATTTTAAATAGCCACAGAGGAGATAACCTGCTGAAACTCATACAGGACCTCTTTAGCACAGAAGAAAATGGCAACTAGATTCCCAGGTCCCTTACCATGAGAACTCTGTATTTCCAACATTGATTTCCAGAAAGAATTGTGCTTCCCAGAAAGCTTTTGCCACTCTCAAAGCAACTTTCATGTTGGTTTGATGTGAGTACCAAGCTGGTTGGCATTTGCACATGTGTGTAAGTGTCTGCACTAATTCCTTTATTCTTTAGTTCTACCCTTCACCTTTTTAAGAAAGCATTGCCTCTTCTCTCTTCCATTACTACCCATGCTTCTGTGGCAATACCTGGGAGCTCACATGGATAGCTTTGATGCAAGTCTTTAATTTGCTTTTTAAAAATTGATGGAGTTTTCATTTCCCTTTGGCTGATCCTGTAATAACTTAAAGTATTTGCATTTACCAGATCAATTAAAATTTCCTCTTATTTGTGGTAAAATGCTCTTTTTTCTTCTGGACAAAAGCAAGCAATTTTCATAAGCTTTGCTCTGTTCAACAGGTAATAATGAAGGGAGGTTGTAGCCAGGCAGAGGTTAGTCTCTCCTCCCTGACAGCCAGTACCAGAACAAGAGGACACAGTCTCAGGCTGTGCCAGGGCAGGTTTAGGCTGGAGGTTAGGAAGAAGTTCTACACAGAGAGAGTGATTGCCCATTGGAATGGGCTGCCTGGGGAGGTGGTGGAGTCACCATCATTGGAGGTGTTCAGGAGGAACCTTGATGGGGTGCTTGGTGCCATGGTTCAGTTGTTTAGGTGGGTTGGATTGGTTGATAGGTTGGACATGATGATCTTGAAGGTCTCTTTCAACCTGGTGTATTGTATTGCATTGTATTGTATTGTATTGCATTGTATTGAATTGTAAGTCATTACCAGTAAGGATCAGTGAAGAGTAAGACAGAATCTGCAGAAAAGTAACACGTTGTGCTGTGTTCTGTGTCTGGTCTAGGGTGCTTTGGTCAGTGCAAGTGCAGACGATGCGCTTCATTTGTGGAACCTCCGACAGAAACGACCAGCGATCCTGCACTCGCTGAAGTTTAACAGAGAAAGGTAAGACTATGTGACCCAAAATACACATCTCATTAAAAAACAAAACCAAAAAGCAATCAACAACCAAACCCATACTTTCTGGATTGCTAAAAATGCATGCCTATTAATTTACCTTTCTGCACTTGGATATGGTTTTGTATTGATGTCTTTTTTCTTCCTTTGAGCCTGGTTCCCATAGAACAAACACTCCAGGTCCTCCTCCTGCAGCCTTCTCAGGACTAGAAAAAATGTATCTGCTTTTTCTCAAAGTGTTTTTCATTGTACCTTGTAGTTCCATGAACCAGGGTGAACAGTAGAGTGTTTTCTTCTCTTAAAAACAGACACAAGGAATATGATCCTGGAGAGCGGCCAGGCAGACAGGGACCTGGGGATACCGGTTGACAGTAGGCTGAACATGAGCCTGCAGTGTGCCCAGGTGGCCAAGAAGGCCAATGGCATCCTGGCCTGTATCAGAAACAGTGTGGCCAGCAGGAGCAGGGAGGTCATTCTGCCCTGTACTCAGCACTGGTTAGGCCACACCTTGAGTCCTGTGTCCAGTTCTGGGCCCCTCAGTTTAGGAAAGATGTTGAGTTGCTGGGAGGTGTCCAGAGAAGGGCAACAAAGCTGGGGAGGGGTTTGGAGCACAGCCCTGTGAGGAGAGGCTGAGGGAGCTGGGGTTGCTTAGCCTGGAGAAGAGGAGGCTCAGGGGAGAACTTCTTGCTGTCCCCAGCTCCCTGAAGGGAGGTTGTAGCCAGGTGGGGGTTGGTCTCTTCTCCCAGGCAACCAGCACCAGAACAAGAGGACACAGTCTCTGTGCTGCCCAGGGACACCATCCCTGGAGGTGTTCAAGATGGGATTGGATGTGGCACTTGAAGCCATGGTTTAGTTAGTCATGAGGTGCTGGGTGATGGGTTGCACTTGATGATCTTTGAGGTGTTTTCCAACCTTATTGATTCTAGGATTCTAAGCCTAAAAGAGTGCCTTCATATTTTTCTTCCTGAGTATATTTTTTTTGTGTTAGAGTACAGAAGTTAGGAATTATGTGATGCTCAGAAAAACAGCAAATAATGGTTGCCTTAAGCCATTTAGGACAAAAATGGGCATAAGGGGAGTCTGGGACACATTATTTGAAGCAATAAAATCAGCCATTATTTCCTTCAAGAAATTCCAAACTCTGTCTTCCAGAAATGAATGTCATCTCAATGGTTGGGACAGTTGAAAACAATTTATTTTCCAACTCCCCTGTGGTAGTTTTAGGCTGTGCCTTTAAAATCAGTCACAGATTTTGAGCAGAAAAGTAGGAAAATATAAACAAATCCCTGTTGGGTATAAAAAGGAAAAGTAAATATTGCTCTAAACAATTTCATTGGAGAAAATATAAGAAGTATAAGATCTAGTAAAAGATTGGCTGTACCACACCAATTCTTTCCCTTTTCTGCTCTCTTCTCTGCTTGCTTCGCTCAGGAGAGGTCAATCTGCTTCTGGCTGGCCTTGGCTACATTTTTTTAGTTAAGTCATAGAGTCATAGAATCAATGAAGTTGGAAAAGACCTCAAAGATCATCAGGTCCAACCTGTCACCCAACACCTCATGACTAACTAAACCATGGCTTCAAGTGCCATGTCCAAACCCTTGGTGAACACCTCCAGGGACAGTCTGATGACTGCTTTCTCTCTGCTCCTTTTTCTTTTGGGACAGGGAATGGGGGGCAGTTGAACAGCTTCCTTGGTCTCTCTGACCAGGGGTTCTTTGTGTTGTTTGCTATGTTGTTGGCCCCATTGTTTATGAAAGATGTTGAGTTGCTGGAGTGTGTCCAGAGAAGGGCAACAAAGTTGGTAAGGGGCTTGGAACACAAACCCTGTGAGGAGAGACTGAGGGAGCTGGGGTTGCTTAGCCTGGAGAAGAGGAGGCTCAGGGGTGACCTTATTGCTCTCTACAGCTACCTTAAGGGAGGTTGTAGAGAGGCAGAGGTTGGTATCTTCTCCCAGGCAACCAGCACTAGAACAAGAGGACAGTCTCAGGCTGCACTAGGGGAGGTTTAGGCTGAAGGTCAGGAGGAAGCTCTATACAGAGAGAGTGATTGCCCATTGGAATGGGCTGCCCAGGGAGGTGGTGGAGTCACCATCACTGGAGGTGTTCAGGAGGAGACTTGATAGGTTGCTTGGTTGCATGGTTTAGTTGATTAGGTGGTGTTGGTTGATAGGTTGGACGTGATGATCTTGAAGGTCTCTTCCAACCTGGTTTATTCTATTCTAGCCTATTCTTTTCTATTCTAGCCTATTCTTTCTATTCTAGCCTATTCTTTTCTATTCTAGCCTATTCTTTTCTATCTAGCCTATTCTTTTCTATTCTAGCCTATTCTTTTCTATTCTAGCCTATTCTTTTCTATTCTAGCCTATTCTTTTCTATTCTAGCCTATTCTTTTCTATTCTAGCCTATTCTTTCTATTCTAGCCTATTCTTTTCTATTCTAGCCTATTCTTTTCTATTCTAGCCTATTCTTTTCTATTCTAGCCTATTCTTTTCTATTCTAGCCTATTCTTTTCTATTCTAGCCTATTCTTTTCTATTCTAGCCTATTCTTTTCTATTCTAGCCTATTCTTTTCTATTCTAGCCTATTCTTTTCTATTCTAGCCTATTCTATTCTAGCCTAGCCTATTCTTTTCTAGTTGTAACTATCTGTATAATATTGTAAATCCTATATATTTTGTGCATATTAATTGCATTCCATTGATTGGTATCATTTATTCATGCAGTGTAATCCTTTCCTCGATCCACTGTGTGTTTCGGATATTCTGGCAGATTTCCTGATGAAACATTGCAATGTAAGGCACTTCTAGGGAAAATTCTCATATTGTATCTGCTTGAGATGAGGAGGATAATTGTATTAGTCCAAAGTCTTGATTAATTGACTCCAATTAATTAGCTTTTGTGTAGAATCAGATTACTCTGAGTTTTTAAAATATTAGATGTATGAACCATACTGCTGTTAGGTTCCCTTGAATGAATGAGAGACTTTGGCTATTATTCCATGCACCAGTCATCCTGTTGTTGAGCAGTTTCATTTAGTGTTTGCTTCTGTTTCTTGACATTTAAGACTGGAGGATAATGGACTAAAAGCTGTTCTCAGCAGTGCTTCTGTATGTGTTTATGTAACTCCATGAGTCAAATTTCCCCAAGTGTACACTCCCCCTTTCTCCTCCACCAAAGGAAAACCCATGTTTGTTCTTTTCTTCAGATGTTGGTGACAATGTACATAGAAAGAGCAAGGAACTCTTAAATGCAGCCCACTGGTTGTCTTTCAGCTTAACACTAGGCTGGATGTTAGGAAGAAGTTCTTCATAGAAAGTGTGATTGGTCATTGGAATGTGCTGCCCAGGGAGGTGGTGGAGTCACCATCACTGGAGGTGTTTAGGAAAAGACTGGATGGAGCACATGGTGCCATGGTTTAGTTGATTAGAGTCACCATCATTGGAGGTATTCAGGAGGAGACTTGATGGGGTACTTGGTGCCATGATCTAGTTGTTTAGGTGGGTTGGATTGGTTGATGGGTTGGACACGATGATCTTGAAGGTCTCTCCCAACCTGGATTTCATAGTATCAGTTAGGGTTGGAAGGGACCACAAGGATCATCTAGTTCCAACCCCCCTGCCATGGGCAGGGACACCTCACACTACATCAGGCTGGCCAGAGCCTCATCCAGCCTGGTCTTAAACACCCCCAGGGACGGGGCCTCAACCACCTCCCTGGACAACCCATTCCAGGGCTTCACCACTCTCATGGTGAAGAACTTCCTCCTCACATCTAGCCTGAATCTCCCCACCTCCAGCTTCATTCCATTCCCCCTAGTCCTATCACTACCTGAGATCCTGAGAAGTCCCTCCCCAGCCTTCTTGTAGGCCCCTTCAGATACTGGAAGGCCACAATGAGGTCACCTCGGAGCCTTCTCTTCTTATTGTATTGTATTGATTAGGTGGTGTTGGGTGATAGGTTGGAGTCAATGATCTTAAAGGTCTTTTCCAACCTGATTAATTCTCCCTCCCCTCCCCCCTCCCTTCTCCCTTCCCCTCTCCTCTCAAGATGTGGCATTCAGGATTAAGACACTGAATGTTTTATGAACAATCATTCCCTAACAAAATGCACTTGTGTAGCCATTATGTCATAAACACCAGATTTTTATCTTTTTATTATTATTCTGACCTATTGTTAGGCTAATTCTGGTGCATGGTTAGCAACGTTAACTTGTCTCTGATAATTCACTGCTCCTTCACTAAGTGTTGCTTTGGAGCAAGTGTAGATGGAACACTGAAGAATTCACAGAGTCATTTGCCATTGGAGTGTGCTGCCCAGGGAGGTGGTGGAGTCGCCTTCCCTGGAGGTGTTCAAGAGGGGACTGGACGTGGCACTTGGTGCCATGGTCTAGTCATGAGGTCTGTGGTGACAGGTAGGACTTGATGATCTTTGAGGTCTCTTCCAACCTTGGTGATACTGTGATTCTGTGAATGAGCCATAATGGCAAACTGGCATTTCTGTCCTGTGGGGTATCAAATACCTTACATGAGACATGCAGGAAAGGTTCTTCACCATGAGGGTGGTGAGGCATCATAACAGGATGCCCAGAGACACAGGCAACTGCCACCAGAACAAGAGGACACAGTCTCAGGCTGCACCAGGGGAGGTTTAGGCTGGATCTTAGGAAGAAATTCTTCCCAGAAGGAGAGATTGGCCATTGGAATGTGCTGCCCAGGGAGGTGGGTGGAGTCACCATCCCTGGAGGTGTTTAGGAAGAGACTGGATGAGGTACTTGGTGCCATGGTTTAGTTGATTAGATGGTGTTGGGTGACAGGTTGGACTTGATGATGTCAGAGGTCTTTTCCAACCTTATTTATTCTGTGATTCTATGATTGTGGAGGCTCCAAGCCTGGAAGTGTTTAAAATCAGACTACATGCCAGATGTCCCTGCCTGTGGCATGGGGGGTTGTAACTAGATGATTCTTGTGGTCCCTTCCAATCCAAACCATTCTCTAATTCTATGATCTTAAATTTCTATTGCTATAACTGGAATGTAACACAATGCACTGAGAACATTTGAGAAAATATCAATATAAGCAATGTTTCTGTGCTTAGCCCCAGGCCAAGAGCTGGAATCATAACATGGTTACTCAAGAAATGCTTTGCAACAGCATATGGTTGATAATGCATTGGTTTGCTGTTGTGTTTTCAAATAGGATGGACCAGTAAACTTCTTAACCTCTGGAAACACTCCATAAGACTCTTTGCAGTCCTTTGGAAGGATAACTTTATGGTGATGTTTCATATGTTAGTTCTTGCTTTTTTGTTTCTTTTTGGTATGGGTGATGCCAGATTCATCTTGAGGAGACATTTTGGGCAAAACAAATAGCTGGAACTAGACACTGTCTCAATCTGATGCAAGAAGACTAGGCTAGACTAGACTAGACTAGAATTAACCAGGTTGGAAGAGACCTTTGAGATCATCAAGTCCAACCTATCACCCATCACCATCTAATCAACTAAACCATGGCACAAAGTGCCCCATCCAGTATCTTGCTAAACACCTCCAGTGATGGTGACTCCACCACCTCCCTGGGCAGCACATTCCAATGGCCAATCTCTCTTTCTATGAGGAACTTCTTCCTAACATCCAGCCTGAACCTTCCCTGGCACAGCTTGAGACTGTGTCCTCTTGTTCTGGTGCTGGTTGCCTGGGAGAAGAGACCAACCCCCACCTGGCTACAGCCTCCCTTCAGGTAGCTGTAGACAGCAAGAAGGTCTCCCCTGAGCCTTCTCTTCTCCAGGCTAAGCAACCCCAGCTCCCTCAGCCTCTCCTCACAGGGCTGTGCTCCAAACCCCTCCCCAGCTTTCTTGCCCTTCTTTGGACACGTTGCAGCACAGGATGTTACTGGACACAGGACTCAAGGTGTGGGCTAACCAGTGCTGAGTACAGGGGCAGAATTAGGATTAAGCTAAACCACTGGAAACTATCAGAGGGCTTATTTAATTAGAAGAATATAGTCAGGGCAGACTTCAGCAAGTATAACTTTAAATATACAACAGTTTACTCTGAATTTCTCCTTCCTATCCTACCAAGGGGAGGGAGAGGAAGTTGTGTGATCTGTAACACTGAATTCAGTGTTAATTTTATGCTGGCATAGAGGAAGAGAGGCCTTAAGTGAGTGACTTTTAGAGCAATTCTCAGCTCTCACTCACTGTTAATTGGAAACTTGACTTCTACAGCAAAAGTTTTGCAGTATTTGAGCAAGATGACTGAGAGTATTATGGCAGTGCTTGAAGGCCAAAAGGTAAAATAGGTGTTTCTGGATCTGATGTCTTTTCTTTTGTGTGTTGGTCTGTATTCTTTCCTGAAAGTAGATGTAATTTTGTGTCTTGCAAGATTTTGTGTCTTCTGTTGTTAAGGGTTTACCTCATCAAAATGACAGCAAGAGGCTGTTGAATGAATACTGATGACTGGCTTGGCAGTCTCAGTGGTACCTGTGTCTGTGTACTTGTGTGTTGCTAAACTTAGATTATCTGTCTCATTGGCTATTCAAGGAACTGAATTTCTGTGATGGCTCACATGCTCATAAACAAGCCTCCTGGTTAACATTATATAACTGCAATCTCTGTACTGTTTAGTCAAAGGTCAAGCATGAAAGTAGTTAATAGGATCAGTGCAGTTGCACAGCCACACTATAGCACAAACCAGATTCTGGTTACATAGTGTGATTTGGAATGCGTGTACAGACTCCCATGAAGGTGAAGCAGGAATCGTTTATTGGTACAGAGCAAGCAGTTTATATTGGAAAAATCAAGCAGGCTAAGCAGTTCCCTGACACTTTTGCACCCCTCTTGCTAACTGAGTTTTCTTCTTTGATATGCAGCTGTCCATTGTTATCTTCATCCCATATCAGGTTGAGCTGTTCTTGCATGGAGGCAAGCGTTCTTCTGTCTCACACTTCAGGTTCTTTACTGCAGTCAGCTCCTCTTATCATAGAATCATAGAATCAATAAGGTTGGAAAAGACCTCAGAGATAGAATAGAATAGAATAGAATAGAACCAGGTTGGAAGAGACCTTCAAGATCATCATGTCCAACCCATCAACCAATCCAACCCACCTAAACAACTAAACCATGGCACCAAGCACCCCAGCAAGTCTCCTCCAATGGGCAATCAGTCTCTCTGTGTAGAACTTCTTCTTAACCTCCAGCCTAAACCTCCCCTGGCACCCTGAGACTGTGTCCTCTTGTTCTGGTACTGTCTGCCTGGGAGAAGAGACCAACCTCTGCCTGTCTACAACCTCCCTTCAGGGAGTTGTAGAGAGCAATAAGGTCACTCCTGAGTCTCCTCCTCTCCAGGCTAAGCAATCTCAGCTCCCTTAGCCTCTCCTCATAGGGCTTGTGTTCCAAACCCCTCACCAACTTCAAGTCCAACCTGTCACCCAACACCTCAGGACTAACTAAACCATGGCTTCAAGTGCCACATTCAATGATCTCAATGCCACGACTCAATGATCTCAAAGGTCTCTTCCAAACTGGTCCATTCCATTCCATTCCATTCCATTCCATTCCATTCCATTCCATTCCATTCCATTATTTGTACTATCATTTTTTGTACTATTGTACTATCTTTGTACTCATCATTTGTACTATCAAACAGAAAGGACTGCACTATTACGTACAGGCAAGGCTGCACAGATTGTGTACTCTGCAGGAGCTGCCTCTCCAGGCTCCCCATCTAAAAGCTGGCTGCATTTAGCCTGCAGCCAAGGGGTACCTGCAGCAGAAGAGCAGTCTGAAGGCCACTCTGCACGTTCAGACTAGCACAGCACAGGCTTGTGCTTGCACAGGTTAAGTGCTGGGTGTATAACTAATTCTTCCACAGGCAGTATTGTGACATTATTATAGAAGTATTCAAGCTTAAGTCCATTACTCCTCATATTACAGAAAATTGCTCTATGCTAATTTCGTCCTTCCAAATCCAGCTTCAGGACTATCTTTATGTTTATGGCTTTTGTTATTCCCATTTATACAATACAATACAATACAATACCCCAGGTTGAAAGAGACCTTCAAGATCATCGTGTCCAACCCATCAACCAATCCAACCCACCCAAACAACTAAACCATGGCACCAAGCACCCCAGCAAGTCTCCTCCGGAACACCTCCAATGAAGGTGACTCCACCACCTCCCTGGGCAGACCATTCCAATGGGCAATCACTCTCTCTGTATAGAACTTCTTCCTAACATCCAGTCTAAACCTCCCCTGGCGCAGCCTGAGACGGTGTCCTCTTGTTCTGGTACTGGCTGCCTGGGAGAAGAGACCAACCTCTGCCTGGCTACAACCTCCCTTCAGGGAGTTGTAGAGAGCAAGAAGGTCACTCCTCAGTCTCCTCTTCTCCAGGCTAAGCAACCCCAGCTCCCTCAGCCTCTCCTCACAGGGCTGTGTTCCAAACCCCTCCCCAGCTTTGTTGCCCTTCTCTGGACACCTTCCAGCAACTCAACATCCTTCCTAAACTGAGGGGCCCAGAACTGGACACGGGACTCCAGGTGTGGCCTCAACCAGTGCAGTGTACAAGGGCAGAATGAGCTCCCTGCTCCTGCTGGCCACACTGCTCCTGCTGCAGACCAGGATGCCATTGGCCCTCTTGGCTGCCTGGGCACACTGCAGGCTCATGTGCAGCCTACCATCATGACATTCTGATATTCACACTGTCATACAGTTGAAATAGTTTATCTCTCCTTTGAGGTTAAACAGTTAATCCATATCCATCCACGGCCTGGGTGGGTTTTTGGTCGATTGGTTGGGGGTTTTTTGCTTATTGTTATGGTTTTGTTGTTTGGTTTTTTCCCTGCTCTTTTTTCCCCTCCTCTACTAAAATCAAGAGTCTGTATTTTTCTTTACACATTTATGTCTTGTTCACTTTTCTTTGGCCTTTCTTCTCATGTCAGTTCTCTCTGAATTGATGATTAGACATGGAAGCATGTTCTAGATAGGGTCCCATCTGTGCGACGGACTTTGGCATTACCATTTTCTTTTGTAGTCCCTGCAGGAATATGTTCACTGATGCATACTGTAGTAACATCTTCCCTTTATGTGGCTTCATCTTATCAGTAATTGTGGTCTTGCTGTGATTGACTGATACACCCATTGCACTTCTTCCCTGATGTATATCTAGCTGGCAGGGAATGTGCTGCTTTTCAGTGCAAGCTTTTAACAGTGGGAGCAAAGCAAGACAAGTGAGATTGAAATTATCTTTTTCTGTCACTTCTCTGTTGAGAGTTCCAACCCTGAAGTGGAAACTTACATTCTTTGAAGTTTGGGGGCTTGCCCTTTGCATTTTAAATTTCATTCCATTTCTTCTCCTCTGCTCTTGCAGATTGTCCTTCCCCTGTCACATTGTGTCCCTGAGAGGTTTCGTTAGTTTAATACCAAAATTATTTAGGAAATCACAAGATCAGCTGTAAAACTAATACTTGGGAATCCATCAAACATCCAGGAAAATACTTCCTTATTTATTAAAATAACAGAATCACAGTATCACCAAGGTTGGAAGAGTCCTCAAAGATCATCCAGTCCAACCTGTCACCAAGGACCTCGTGACTACTAGACCATGGCACCAAGTGCCACATCCAATCCCCTCTTGAACACCTCCAGGGACGGTGACTCCACCACCTCCCTGGGCAGCACATTCCAATGGCAAACGACTCTCTTGGTGAAGAACTTTCTCCTCACCTCCAGCCTAAACTTCCCCTGGCACAGCTTGAGACTGTGTGCTCTTGTTCTGGTGCTGGTTGCCTGGGAGACGAGACCAACCCCCTCCTGGCTACAACCTCCCTTCAGGCAGTTGTAGACAGCAATAAGGTCTCCCCCTGAGCCTCCTCTTCTCCAGGCTAAGCAACCCCAGCTCCCTCAGCCTCTCCTCACAGGGCTGTGCTCCAAACACCTGCCCAGCTTTGTTGCCCTTCTCTGGACACGTTCAAGTGTCTCGATGTCCTTCCTAAACTGAGGATCCCAGAACTGGACACAGGACTCAAGGTGTGGCCTAACCAGTGCTGAGCACAGGGCAGAATGACTTCCCTGCTCCTGCTGGCCACACTATTTCTGATGCAGGCCAGGATGCCATTGGCCTTCTTGGCCACCTGGGCACACTGCTGGCTCATGATTTGCCCTTAGTGAAGCCATGTTGGCTGTCACCATTGACTTCATTATTTTTTGTGTGCCTTAGTACAGCTGCCAGAAAAGATCTGTCATTTAATCTTTGGTGGCTGCTCAGAAAAGTCTCAAACCATGGTATATGTATCTTCATTTCCTAAACATGTCTACAGGATTTGAGAAAACACATGACAAAGTATGATGGATAATTTGGTAAATGTTTTTTCTCTTTCATGGTTACCAATAAATTGCAAGTCAATTCATGTTTTCCTCACATTGGTGCATTAAGAGGAGGTTAACAGAAAATGGCTGATACACTCCATGTGAATTACTCTTAAAGATAACTGCTGTATCTAATAGCACAAGGACCTAAAAAAAGCCCTGGAAGATAACTTACAACTGATCACTTCTACTTTCCTCGTATTGCTACAGCTGTACCAGATAAGCTTGACCTCCCCAGTCCAGCCCTGAACTATTCCTTTGACTTACTGCTTTATTTAAAGTGTTTTGCAGAAAATATTTTAGCAAACATAAAAGAGTCTGGGGATTTATCTGAGGCTGTGGGAAGCATCTCAAGTGAAGGTTTCTAAACAAGAGTGTTCTCAACTCTGAAACAACAAAATCACCATTTCTAGCTAGTAGCAGGCTAAATGTTGTTGCTATAAATACAGCATAGCTAAGATGAAGTGAAATCAGCTTTTAACAGCTAATGAAGTAACCATATACATTTGCTGTATGTATATGCATGCCACGAGGCTGGGGAGGAGTCTGGAGCACAGCCCTGTGAGGAGAGGCTGAGGGAGCTGGGGTTGCTTAGCCTGGAGAAGAGGAGGCTCAGGGGGAGGCCTTATTGCTGTCTACAACTGCCTGAAGGGAGGTTGTAGCCAGGTGGGGGTTGGTCTCATCTCTCAGGCAAGCAGCACGAGAACAAGAGGACACAGTCTCAAGCTGCACCAGGGAAGTTTAGGCTGGAGGTGAGGAGAAAGTTCTTGTCAGAGAGAGTTGTTTGCCATTGGAATGTGCTGCCCAGGGAGGTGGTGGAGTCACCATCCCTGGAGGTGTTCAAGAGGGGATTGGATGTGGCACTTGGTGCCATGGTCTAGTCATGAGGTCTGTGGTGACAGGTTGGACTTGATGATCTTTGAGGTCTCTTCCAACCTTAGTGATACTGTGATACAGTGATACTGTGTATGAAATCATCATGATAGACCTGTTGAAGTGGGTCCAGAGGAGTAACCTAGAGTAAATCACACAGGAACACATCCAGGTGGGTTTGGAATGACTCCATAGGTGGATACTCCACAACCTCTCTGGGCAGCCCGTTCCGGTACTCTTCAAAGGAAAGAATTTTTTCCTGGTATTTACAATGAACCTCCTGTGTTCCAGCTTGTGTCTGTTGTGCCTTGCCCTGTCACAGGACACTGCTGAGCAGCATCTGGCCTGCTACATTAGATTTCCAGTCATACCTTAAAGCAATGAAGAATACATATCCATTCTGTTGCAGTAAGTCGTTTGCTTCTTGGAAACCACCCCACCCCTTTCCAGCCCAGTCACATATCAGCTTCAAGCTGAATCCAATGCAGTGATTTGAGATATTTTTCATTGTGTCAGAATAAACTCTGGGCATTATTCCAGTAAATCAGAAATAGAGCTAGTAATGTCAGTGTTGAGATTATCTCATTAAACAGTACATGAGCAGGAAGAGAGGAGAGACTGCAGATTGCAGAAAAACAAGGGCCGTTAATCACAGAGTCACTGTCTGCTGAAGCATAACAAATGAGAACAGCTGGTCTCCAATAAGTCTACATGATTTTAATTGATGGAAGCTGTTAAGAAAAGAAGTGTGTGTACAGAGAAAAAAAATATACACATGTAAAAATGCTATTTTTTGGGTTTTTTTTTAACTTTGAAGTCAATTTCACTATTTCATTCTTGTCCTGATTGGAATGGAGTCATTTGAATGAACTTGATCAACACTGATATGAAATAGGTTTTAACTCACTGTAGTAAGAATCATAGAATCATAGAATCAATAAGGTTGGAAAAGTCCTCAGAGATCATCAAGTCCAACCTGTCACCCAACACCTCAGCACCAACTAACCCATGGCTTCAAGTGCCACATCCAAGCCTCTTTTGAACACCTCCAGAGATGGTGACTCCACCACCTCCCTGGGCAGCACATTCCAATGGCCAATTACTCTTTCTGGGAAGAACTTTCTCCTCACTCCAGCCTAAACTTCCCCTGGTGCAGCTTGAGACTGTGTCCTCTTGTTCTGGTGCTGGTTGCCTGGGAGAAGAGACCAACCCCATCCTGCCTACAACCTCCCCTCAGGTAGTAATAAGGATGTATATGTTAAAACCAGATTCATGTGTGTTGTGGCAAGCAGAGGATGAAATACTTGCAGATCTTCAGTTTACTTTTGTAGCAGATAAGTAAAGTCAAGCTGTTCACCAAAAGACAATTTCTGCCTTTCATCTGTGAGCTAAGGCCCAATTTATTTTTTCGAGTCTATGAGATTGGAAAGCAAAACCTACATTTCTCCTTTAGATCTCAAGTTTTGTGTGAAAGGATGAGAGGAACTCTACCCTTAGGTGTTGTTTGTTGTTTTTAAAGGCAGCTGCTACAAAAATCAATGAAATAAATCAAAAACATTCTCTTTTGAGAGCGTTTCTTCCAGCCTTTGCTTTTTGGCTTCCTTTTCTTTCTACAAAACTCAGTGGCTCTTCTCATGGTCTGTGTTACCCAGCACTGCCACTGTGCTTGATAGTGCACCTTCATTTTTCCTTAACCTTCAAAGAAATTAATGGAGAACAAGTACTAAGAATAAGATACTGTGATTTCACAGGATAGGATAGGATAGGATAGGATAGGATAGGATAGGATAGGATAGGATAGGATAGGATAGGATAGGATAGGATAGGATAGACCAGGTTGGAAGAGACCTTCAAGATCATCGTGTCCAACCCATCATCCAACACCACCTAATCAACTAAACCATGCAGGCAAGCACCCCATCAAGTCTCCTCCTGAACACCTCCAATGATGGTGACTCCACCACCTCCACGGGCAGCACATTCCAATGGCCATCACTCTCTCTGTGTAGAATTTCTTCCTAACTTCCAGCCTAAACCTCCCCTGGTGCAGCCTGAGACTGTGTCCTCTTGTTCTGGTGCTGGTTGCCTGGGAGAAGAGACCAACCCCCACCTGGCTACAACCTCCCCTCAGGGAGTTGTAGAGAGACAAGTTGTAGTAGGCAAGAGAAAAATGTGTGTTGGCTTTCCCCTAAAGATGAAAGCAAGAGTCTATTTGCCAATCCTCTTCCAGCAATTTGCTCACTTCGCTGATTTTTGTGGAACTTGTATTCTAATTTTTGTTGTCCAATGACCTTGACAACATCAGAAGCAAATTGGAAGCCAATGAAAAGTATACTGGTTTCTTTCAGCATCTTTTTCTGTTTGAGGAAGCAAATTTCCATGTAAGTTCCTTGTCTTTTTCCCTTGGGTCCAAGTCTGCACATTGCAGTGCTGAGACCTGGGATGTTGATCACCAGCCAGCTGAACATGAGCCATCATGTGCCCAGGTGGCCAAGAAGACCAACAGCATTCTGGCCTGTATTAGAAATCATGTGACCAGCAGGAGCAGGGAAGGGATAGTCCCTGTGTACTCAGCGCTCCTGAGACCACACCTTGAGTACTGGGTTCAGTTTCAGGGCACTCCATACAGGGAAGACATTGAGGTTTTGGAGCATGCCAGAGAATACCAGTGAAGCTGGTGAAGGGTCTGGAGAACAGGTCTTGTGAGGGACAGCTGAGGGAATTTGGGTTGTTTAGTCTGGAGAAAAGGAGGTTGAGAGGAGACTTTCTGGCTCTCAACTACTCCTTGAAAAGAGGTTTGGGTGAGGTGGGTATCAAGTGACAGAATGAGAGGAAATGGCCTCAAGTTGCAGCAGGGGTGGACCCTTCACTGCAAGGCTTCTCCAAGGCTAGTACAGGCTTGCCCTGGAAGGTGATTGAATCCCCTTCCCAGGAGGTGATTAAAAGATGCAGATGTGGTGCTAAGTGACATGGTTTAGCATCAGTCTTGGTAGAGTTAGATAATGGTTGGATCTGATGATCTTAAAGGTATTAACAACTGAAATGAATCTATTATTGTTATGTAATGCCAAAGATCTAGCCAGGGAGATTATGCCACTGTCATTACCACTGATCCTGATTCCACATGTAAGACATCCCAATCACTTTTCAATCAAAACCTTAAAAGAAAGGTGACAAAAGAGGGTGTCAGTTTGATGTGTATTGGTCCAAGAGGAAGGAAAGTAATTTCCTGGCATCCTCAAGATTCAATTATTAGCAGAACAGACCACAAAGGTCATCAACCACTCAAACACTAGGACATCAGGAGCCACTTACAAGTTGTTCTGGAGCTCCAGCACTGCTGGCTACAATGCTGCAGTGCTGCTTCTATGGCAGAGAGCCATTGAGTTACTGAGGGTGTGAATTTAAATGCCTGCATCTTGCATTATAGGAAGTTATAGTGCACCTATAAGTGCTTTTCATGTGTATTGTGGGATGCTGCTCTAGTTTAAAATCATTGTCCCTTGTCCTAGTGCCACATTCCCTTCTAAACAGCCTCTCCCCAGCTTTTTGGTAGGCCCCCTTCAGGTACTGGAAGGCTGCTATAAGGTCTCCCTGGAGCCTACTCTTCTCCAGGCTGAAAAACCACAAGTCTCATTCTTCACAGGAGAAGTGCTCCAGCCCTCAGATCATCTTTATGGCCCTTCTCTGGACCCTCTCCAGCTGGTCCATGTCTCTCCTCTGTTGAGGGCCCCAGACCTGGACACAGTAATCCAGGTGAGGTCTCACCAGAGCAGAGTGGCAGAATCACCAGCAGCAGAACAAGAGGGCACAGTCTCAAGCTGTGCCAGGGGAAGTTTAGGCTCAAGGTGAGGAGAAAGTTCTTCCCAGAAAGAGAGATTGGCCATTGGAATGTATGGCCAGGGAGGTGGTGGAGTTATTGTCCCTGGAAGTGTTCAGGAGGGGATTGGACGTGGCACTTGGTGCCATGGTTTAGTTAGTCCTGAGGTGTTGGGTGACAGGTTGGACTTGATGATCTCTGAGGTCTTTTCCAACCTTGTTGATTCAATGATTCTATGATTTTTTTTGTGTGATTTTTTTGCCTACTTCTTATATTTCCCTTTCTTATTCATGCAGCTTGTTTATGTATTATATTTCACAGAAGGGACACCATGAGAAATGCATCTGTGTTAGATATGTTGAAGGCAGCAGTAGACCATCACCTAGTTGACATGTCTGAATAATTCATAGGAGAATAGCTGCATAAGGCTTTTAGCTTTATTCAAACAACTAGGTAAGGTATCTATCAGTCCTGTTTAAACCTATCTACCTAAAATGAAGCTAAAAAGTCAATGTATTTCCTTAATGTTTTTTCTAAGTAGAATTCATAGAAATGAGGGGCTGGGAGGGAATGTCTGTTAGTTATATACTACATGTTCACAAATAGCTAGAAGATTTTGCTTAGGATGTATTTAAGAGGTCATGGTCTCAAGCTGTGCCAGGGGAGGTTTAGGCTGGATGTTAGGAAGAAGTTCTTCCCAGAAAGAGAGATTGACCTTTGGAATGTGCTGCCCAGGGAGGTGGTGGAGTCACCATCACTGGAAGTGTTTAGGAAGAAACTGGATGGGGTGCTTGGTGCCATGGTTGAGTTGATTAGATGGTGTTGGGTGGTAGGTTGGACTTGATGATCTCAAAGGCCTTTTCCAACCTGGCCTGGTCTGCTCTGTTCTATTCTATTCTATTCTGTTCTATTCTATTCTGTTCTATTCTGTTCTGTTCTATTCTGTTCTGTTCTGTACTGAAATTATAATTTAGGGATAGAATCTTGATTTGTTGTACCACAGCATTTCTGGGGTATCTTCCATCACTGAGATTATTTAAATCAAGAGAGCTATCTTGTAGTAAATTATTCTGATCCAAGTGGTAGTTAATTTGATGACTCCAATGGCCTGTGTTAAGCAGAGGGGAGAGGTCCTGAATGTTTATTTCTTCAATTACAACCAACGAGTTGAATTATCACTGTTGCACAAATAATGACCTTAATGAATGTGTGTAGATAAAGTGATGTAAGCTAAAGACAAATGAAACTGTTACATGAACTTGCTTGGGTAAACTGAACAATCTGAAATCCTGATCTTGAAAAGGATGTTGGCAAGCAGATGAACAGCACTAGGAAGTGACTGTTACCACTGCTTTGACTCAATACTTCATTCACGTTTCTTTGTAAGGAATGTGTATTGAACTGCCCTATGTAAAGCAATTCATTTTACTCTCTCTCTCTCTCTTTAAAACATTGATCTCTACAGACTACTTTAAAAGGACTAAGCTTAAGTAATGTCTTGGGGTGACCCTCTTGTTTGAGAGTGTTGGTAGTTCAGTCAGGAAATAGACACAGTGGCATGTGAGCTAAGTGATGACTTGCTGCACAGTGTTTACTTGTAAATAGTTTGTGGCTTTGATTTATAATCTTGAATTTATTGCTAGATGTGATTCACTGAGTAGTTATGAACAGGACAGTCACATTCAACTCCTTACTAATTTGATGGAAAACCAAAGCTAAATTCTAGTCACTACACATTTCATTAGATATTCTTCACCTACCCAGTTGTGTCACAAAACTATAATGGTATCATGTGCACCATTGTCTTAAAACAACCACTATTTGAGCAGTCTGTGTAACACTCAGTGGGGAAAACCCCACAGATAGAAATGTTCATGCAGTATTTGGAGGACAGAATTTACATAAATAGAATCATGGAATCATTGAATCAGTAAGGTTGGAAAAGACCTCAGAGATCACATCCAACCTATCACCCAACACCTCATGGCTAACTAAACCATGGCTTCAGGTGCCACGTCCCCTCTTGAACACCTCCAGGGATGGTAACTCCACCACCTCCCTGGGCAGCACATTCCAATGGCCAATCTCTCTTTCTGGGAAGAACTTCTTCCTACCATCCAGCCTAAACTTCCCCTGGCACAGCTTGAGACTGTGTCCTCTTGTTCTGGTGCTGGTTGCCTGGGAGAAGAGACCAACCCTCTCCTGGCTACAACCTCCCTTCAGGTAGTTGTATCACAGTATCACCAAGGTTGGTAGAGATCTCAAAGATCATCAAGTCCAACCTGTCACCACAGACCTCATGACTAGACCATGGCACCAAGTGCCACGTCCAATCCCCTCTTGAACCCCTCCAGGGATGGTGACTCCACCACCTCCCTGGGCAGCACATTTCCATGCCCAACAACTCTCTCAGTGAAGAACTTTCTCCTCACCTCCAGCCTAAACTTCCCCTGGCGCAGCTTGAGACTGTGTCCCCTTGTTCTGGTGCTGGTTGCTAGATAGAAGAGACCAACCTCTTCCTGGCTACAACCACCTTTCAGGTAGTTGTAGAGAGCAATGAGGTCACCCATGAGCCTCCTCTTCTCCATGTTAAACAACCCCAGCTCCCTAAGCCTCTTGTCACAGGACTGTACTCGAGACCTCTCCCCAGCCTCGTTGCCCTTCTCTGGACACATTCAAGTGTCTCAATATCTTTCTAAAAATGAGTGGCCCAGAACTGGACACAGGACTGAAGGTGTGGCCTAACCAGTGCTGAGTACAGGGGCACAGGGGGACTTCCCTGCTCCTGCTGGCCACACTGTTTCTGATACAGTCCAGGATGCCATTTACATTCTTGGCCATCTTGGCACACTGCTGGCTCACGTTCAGCCAGCTGTCAACCAGTACCCCCAGGTCCCTTTCTGTCCTCTTGTTTTCCCATGTCTCTAAACCAATGCCTTTGTTATGTTGTCACCAGGATCCACTGCAATGTATGTACAGCGTGTTTCCAGCTTTACTTCACTTTCTTATATAAGTAATTAAAACATAAAATAAGAAGGACTAACTGATTCTAATTCAAAAGAAATGTTGACTGATAATGCTAGCCGAAAATATATGTGAAAGAGAAGAATTTTTTTTAAGCTAAACTAAATCAGGCTCTTAAGAAATAAGTGGACCAGAAGAATCCATCTCAAACTGTGGTAGTCTTAGGCTGTGCCTTTAAAAGTTTAGCTGCTGATTTCAAGCAGAAAAGTATAAAATATAAATAACTCACTATTGGGTGTGAAAAGGAAAAGAAAGGATTATTCTAAACAAATTCATTGGATAAATGTCTGGGACATGAGAAGCTGTATCATAGCAATTATTCACATTTCACTTCCATTCCCATTCCCTTTCTCATCTGATCTTGGCTGTTATTTCTTCGTGTGGGAGATAATGGTGCTTCTGGCTGGCCTTTAGATAAGCTAACCCCACTGCTCTCTCTTGATACAGGGGGATCTAAAAGGTTGGGGGGGTGGGGAGGCAGTGGAGCTGCTTCTTAGTCTCTTTTTGACCAGGGGAATTTCTGTGTTGCTTGCTAATTGTAAATACCTGTATAACATTGTAACTCCTGTATACTTTGTACACATTCATTGCATTGCATTGTATAGTGTAGATCTTGCTTGTAAATACAGCTTCATTTGCTTAACCGAGTTAGTCTGGCTAAAGTAAATGCTGGGGAAAACTTCAACCCACCACACAAAGGCAGGGTTGGTTCATTCACTGTCTGCTAGTTATCTGCACGTGTGAAGCTGCTCTACACTTTGGGAATGATCTCATGTAGCATGTGGAGAATCTAGTTTGAAGAGAAGAAAGTTTTGTGCTATGATATTAGTATTACCAAGATCCTGAAAGGAAAAGCTGTCCAGATGTATTAAGGTGCTATACAGTTCATTTGACTCTCGGTCATAGCAGTTAACAATTTAAAGCATTTCCTGTACTCTTACCTCAGGTCTTGAGGCTGTGCACACACTTCAAGTACATTAAAATAAAAGCTCAAGTTGGAAATCCTAATAACAGAGTTCATCTTGGATCTCTGCCTTCCTAGGACTTCCTAGTATATAATCACTCCAACTGTTACCACTGCTGTGCACAGACCCAGCTCACATCTATCTGGAGAGCTACACAGCCATCTGCTGCAAACACATCATGTGCTACAGATGGCAGACTGCATGAGTTGCTGCTATTGTGCATGTCTTTTACATGTCTTGCAGAGCTGATGAGCTCCAAATTTATATATAGTCCAGGGAAAAGAGGAAATACTTCCAGAGCCAAATAGCTCAGCATCCTTTGCTTGATCTGCTGGAGACTATTTGTTTTCTTCATTGCTTATACCGTTAGACTGCACTGGTTAGGCCACACCTTGAGTCCTGTGTCCAGTTCTGGGCCCCTCGGTTTAGGAAAGATGTTGAGTTGCTGGAAGGTGTCCAGAGAAGGGCAACAAAGATGGGGAGGGGTTTGGAGCACAGCCCTGTGAGGAGAGGCTGAGGGAGCTGGGGTTGATTAACCTGGAGGAGGTTCAGAGGAGACCTTATTGCTCTCTACAACTACCTGAAGGGAGGTTGTAGCCAGGAGGGGGCTGGTCTCTTCTCCCAGGCAACCAGCACCAGAACAAGAGGACACAGTCTCAGGCTGCGCCAGGGGAGGTTCAGATTGGATGTTAGGAAGAAATTCTACACAGAGAGAGTGATTGGCCTTTGGAATGTGCTGCCCAGGGAGGTGGTGGAGTCACCATCCTTGGAGGTGTTTAGGAGGAGACTTGATGGGGTGCTTGGTGCCATGGTTTAGTTGATTAGGTGGTGTTGGATTGTAGGTTGGACACAGTGATCTTCGGGGTCTCGTCCAACCTGGTTCTATTCTATTCTGTTCTATTCTATTACGTTCTATTCTATTCTGTTCTATTCCATTCTATTCTGGCATTTCAGGTCAGCTACAAATTACTTTGCTTGAATATCTAAGTCTTCTTGTGTGCATTTCATGACTTAAAGCAATAATCTCAGCTATAACATTCCCTTGTGAACTGACAGAAAAGCAACCCTACTCTTTCTAGGAATACTGGCTAACCAGAAGCTGCCACAGAGAGTCTTCTTTCAGCCACTGGAGAAGGAGGGACACTAGATGAACCTGATGGTCTTTGTATGTCAGTGAAGGCTTTTTGTATTACCAAAAGATTAAGAGAGTTATAATACTAAAAGCTTAAGAGAGTAGTGAGGGGGAAAAAAGGACTTGGGTTGAAATAATATGCTTGCTGATGGAGGGAGAAGGAGACATTGCACAAAGTCAGGAGGCATTTTCAGCAGCTGTAGTTTTTGTTACTGGGGAGAAGAAACCACACAGAAGTCAAGAAAGGGAAGGTCTTATTTACTGGGTTACTCTGTTGTGAATATTCATTGAGGGCTACACAGGCCACAGATTCATCTCTAACAAGAGTAGCTTTGAAAGAGAGCAAGACAGAACATCAGCTAGTCATTGACTAGTAAGAGGGAGGATGGTGGTGCCAAGGGAACTGCTTGTGGTAATGACCATCTGAAGTAAGAAACCTAAATTAGTGGAGAGTACTGAAAGGACCAGAGGATGCTGGAGGAAATTCCCTGAGTTGGGAGGGGAGCAATAATCACTCTAATGAAAGGTAGACTTCTGATATGCATAAATTTCTTGTGAAGGTGATCAGCCTTCTCAGCAGTGGAACTCACCCCTGCTGAGACAGTGCACTGCAAAGCTGGGTGTAGGAGAGCAGCTGTAGCCTAGAAGTCGCCAAGAGCTGAGAGAAGGCTGGGCCAGCACCATGGCTGCCATGCCTTGCTTCCTATCAGCTGCTCGTGTTCTCATGTTCTCAAGCCCCGGGCTGATAGCTTGGCCCCACGGCAAACTCCTGGCCAAGCTGTCAGCAGCTTGGACAGCAGCACTCTGTGCTGGGTTAGGAACTGGCTGGAGGCCCAAGCCCAGAGAGTGGTGGTGAATGGTGCCACATCCAGCTGGCAGCCAGGCACTAGTGGTATCCACTAGGGGATCAGTGTTGGGGCCCATCCTGTTCAATATCTTCATTGATGATCTGGATGAGGGCATTGACACAGTCATCAGCAAATTTGCAAATGACACCAAGTTGGTAGCAGGAGTTGATCTGTTAGAGCAGGGAGGTGGTGGAGTCACGGTCCCTGGAGGTGTTCAAGAGGGGATTCGACATGGCACTTGGTGCCATGGTTTAGTCATGAGGTCTGTGGTGACAGGTTGGACTTGATGATCTTTGAGGTCTCTTCCAACCTTGGTGATACTGTGATGCTGTGATAGAGGGTAGAAGGGCTCTGCAAAGGGACCTTGACCGGCTGGACAGATGGGCAGAGTCCAACATGATGGCATTCAACAAGTCCAAGTGCTGGGTGCTGCTCTTTGGCCACAACAGCTCCATGCAGTGCTACAGGCTGGGGTCAGAGTGGTTGGAGAGCAGGCAGACAGAAAGGGACCTGGGGGTACTGGTTGACAGTAGGCTGAACATGAGCCAGCAGTGTGCCGAGGTGGCCAAGAAGGCCAATGGCATTCTGGGCTGCATCAGAAGTAGTGTGGCCAGCAGGAGCAGGGAGGTCATTGTGCCCAGGGGGGTGGTGGAGTCACCATGCCTGGAGGTGTTAAAGAGGGGACTGGATGTGACACTTTGAAGCCATGGTTTAGTTAGTCATGAGGTGTTGGGTGATAGATTGGACTTGATGATCTAAGGGCCTTTCCAACCTTATTGATTCTATGATTCTATGATAATGCTCCTTCATGTTTTGTATTCCTCTTCTCCAGTGACTGTGTGAGATTTCTATCTTTGCTGACAGCCTGGGCAGTGTAGTTTATTGTAGTAGATTGTGAGGGGGAGTTCAAGTTTGTTTAAGTTTGATTTTTGTAGGAACTTTGTAGAAAGTGAACCCTTCTGCCAGGCAGTGCTGGACACAGAGCTGTTCTGTGCTTCTCCATATTTAACATTATCTTTATGAGGGAAATGGCATGCTATAAATGTAGCTGCAGTTTTGATACCAAGCAAAGAGCAACTAAATAATTAAATTGGAAAAACTGTTCATCATTTTGACCAAAATGCAATTTATTCTCCCTGTCCTTTCCACAGCTTTCTCTGTTCTCTTCTGGGAACAGTGTTGCAGGGAAAATGTTTCATAACAAAAATAGGGAAAAAAATCATAGCAAAGCAGAAACAGAAGGAAGTGTTCTAAAAATATATATTTTAGAATCATAGTATCAGTCAGGGTTGGAAGGGACCACAAGGATCATCTAGTTCCATCCCCCCCTGCCATGGGCAGGGACACCCCACACTAGATCAGGCTGGCCACAGCCTCATCCAGCCTGCTGGATAACGGCATGAGATTGAACACATCCAAGTGCCGGGTTCTGCACATTGGCCACAACAACCCCATGCAGTGCTACAGGCTGGGGTCAGAGTGGCTGGAGAGCAGCCAGGCAGAGAGGGACCTGGGGGTGCTGGTTGATTGTAGGCTGAACATGAGCCTGCAGTGTGCCCAGGCAGCCAAGAAGGCCAATGGCATCCTGGCCTGCATCAGGAACAGTGTGGCCAGCAGGAGCAGGGAGGTCATTCTGCGCCTGTACACTGCACTGGTTAGGCCACACCTAGAGTCCTGTGTCCAGTTCTGGGCCCCTCAGTTTAGGAAGGAGGTTGTCTTGTTGGAGCGTGTCCAGAGAAGGGCAACAAAGTTGGTGAGGGGTTTGGAAGACAAGCCCTATGAGGAGAGGCTGAGGGAGCTGGGGTTGCTTAGCCTGGAGAAGAGGAGACTCAGGGGTGACCTTATTGCTCTCTACAACTACCTGAAGGGAGGTTGTAGCCAGGCAAAGGTTGGTCTCTTCTCCCAGGCAGCCAGTACCAGAACAAGAGGACACAGTCTCAGGCTGCGCCAGGGCAGGTTTAGGCTGGAGGTTAGGAGGAAGTTCTATACAGAGAGAGTGATTGCCCACTGGAATCAGCTGCCTGTGGAAGTGGTGGAGTCACCTTCATTGGAGGTGTTCAGGAGGAGACTTGATGGGGTGCTTGGTGCCACAGTTTAGTTTTTTAGTTGTTTAGGTGGGTTGTGTTGTACTGTATTGTACTGTATTGCACTGTATTGTATTTAGGTGGGTTGGATTGGTTGATGGGTTGGACGTGATGATCTTGAAGGTCTCTTCCAACCTGGTGTATTGTATTGTATTGTATTACCTCCAGGGACGGGACCTCAACCACCTCCCTGGACAACCCATTCCAGGGCTTCACCACTCTCATGGGGAAGAACTTCCTCCTCACATCCAGCCTGAACCTCCCCACCTCCAGCTTCATTCCGTTCCCCCTAGTCCTAGCACTACCTGAGATCCTGAGAAGTCCCTCCCCAGCCTTCTTGTAGGCCCCCTTCAGATACTGGAAGGCAATATGATTACTGTAACAAATGTTATTTTAAGCCATCTGAGAGTTTCCACCAGCATTTCAGAGGATGCAGCAGTCCAAACTATTTTTAACATTGCAGTATTCTACTTAAATGCAATGAAGGGTTTTTTGGCCAGAGTTGTTATGCCCTGGAGTGGTGTGACTCTCTGAAAAACATACCTTTCAAGATTGGCTAGCCAGGAAATACTTCTTTCTAAGGTGAGGTTGATTTTTTTTTGTGATGCTGTTTGTCTCTTTTTATTTCTTACATAATTTCCTAAATGGTTTCTGGACTTTTGCTTAATACATTTTGATTTCTCTATTTTTGTCCCCCGTTGCTTTAGTTTAAATTACATTTCATACCTCATTTTCTGCTTTGAATGCATTGGAAAACTGACACAACATCTCAGGCCATTCTGCCAGCGTTGGAACACTGGGTTTTTTGTATCACTCCCATGTGTTTTACTATTTCTTGCAATGAACAATGAGATTCATATTGTGATTTACTGCTAAGAATGTATAATAGAATCATAGAATCAATAAGTTTGGAAAAGACCTTAGAGATCATCAAGTCCAACCTGTCACCCAACACCTCAGGACCAACTAAACCATGGTTTCAATTGCCACATTAAATCCACTCTTGAACACCTCCAGGGATGGTGACTCCACCACCTCCCTGGGCAGCACATTCCAATGGCCAATTACTCTTTCTGGGAAGAATTTCTTCCTAACATCCAGCCTAAACCTTCCCTGGTGCAGCGTGAGACTGTGTCCTCTTGTTCTGGTGCTGGTTGCCTGGGAGAAGAGACCAACCCCCACCTGGCTACAACCTCCCTTCAGGTAGTTGTAGACAGCAAGAAGGTCTCCCGTGAGCCTCCTCTTCTCCAGGCTAAACAACCCCAGCTCCCTCAGCCTCTCCTCATAGGGCTTGTGCTCAAGATCTTACCAGCCTTGTTGCCATTCTCTGGACACATTCTGGCTGACTTTCTGTTAAGTGATGAACAGGGGGCAAATAATCAACTCTCCATTTAACTGGGTTCTATGTTAACTTCAATCCAGTTGACAGTGTGATTCAATTTTGGCAGCAGCACTTCATACCAGCATAAATCACTAACCCCCCTATCTTCATAAGAAGAGAAACAGCCTTTCTTTCTCTTGGGCTAATTGACTGTTATTTGTAAAGGCATCAAAGGACATCTTGATTTGCTTGTGGGGTATATTACTAATAGAGGGATCCCTTTCATCCACAGTGAAAACTGCAGTATGAGACTTCATTGTTTTCTCTTGAAGAAATCATTATGTAATTTCAGGGCTTCCTTGAAATGGAGGAAGATGTTCATTAAAAATCTGAGTCTTGCCTCAAAGCTTTCAAGCCTCAAAGGCAAGTTAATATTTTCTGTAAAAGGGAAAATTCAGTAATAGAAAAAGCAGTTAGCATTTCATTTCCATAATGTAAAAGCAAAATACTTCAGAGCAGTGACTCGTTTTCTGGCAATGTGGGAATCACATGGCTTTGTTTGGTGAAGCCTAACAATGCATTAAAATGCCTAAAAAATGCCCAGGCTCTGATAGGTTTCTTACCTATCTGGATTGCCTTCAAGGGAATAGCATTTTCTTAGAGGCTCACATCCTGCAAAGATGATGTTTGATAATGTGTAGTAAATGTTTGGGTAAAGAATGAAGACTCATAGGAGGGTAGTTGTCATTAGAATAGAATAGAATAGAATAGAATAGAATAGACCAGGTTGGAAGAGACCTTCAAGATCATCGCATCCAACCTATCATCCAACCCACCTAAACAACTAAACCATGCAACCAAGCACCCTATCAAGTCTCCTCCTGAACACATCCAATGACAGCGACACCACCTCCCTGGGCAGCCCATTCCAATGGGCAATCACTCTCTCTCTGTAAAACTTCCTCCTAGCCTCCAGCCTAAACCTCACAGCCTGAGACTATGTCCTCTTGTTCTGGTGCTGGTTGCCTGGGAGAAGAGACCAACCCCCACCTGGCTACAACCTCCCTTCAGGGAGTTGTAGAGAGCAATAAGGTCACCCCTGAGCCTCCTCTTCTCCAGGCTAAGCAACCCCAGCTCCCTCAGCCTCTCCTCACAGGGCTGTGTTCCAAGCCCCTCACCAACTTTGTTGCCCTTCTCTGGACACCTTCCAGCAAGTCAACCTCCTTCCTAAACTGAGGGGCCCAGAACTGGACACAGGACTCAAGGTGTGTCCTAACCAGTGCAGTGTACAAGGGCAGAATGACCTCCCTGCTCCTGCTGGCCACACTGTTCCTGATGCAGGCCAGGATGCCATTGGCCCTCTTGGCTGCCTGGGCATACTGCAGGCTCATGTTCAGCCTACCATCAACCAGCACCCCCAGGTCCCTCTCTGCCTGGCCACTCTCCAGCCACTCTGACCCCAGCCTGTAGCACTGCATGGGGTTGCTGTGGCCAATGTGCAGCACCTGGCACTTGGATGTGTTCAATCTCCTGCCCTTGGCCTCTGCCCATCTGTCCAGCCTGTCGAGGTCCCTCTGCAGAGCCTCTCTGCCCTCCAGCAGATCAACTCCTGCCCCCAGCTTGGTGTCATCTGCAAATTTACTGATGCTGGACTCAATGCCCTCATCCAGATCATCAGTGAAGATGTTAATGAGCATGGGGCCCAGCACTGATCCTTGGGGCACACCACTAGTGCCTGGCCTCCAGCTGGCTGTGGCACCATTCATCACCACTCTCTGGGCTCAGCCTCCAGACAGTTCCTAACCCAGCTCAGAGTGCTCCCATCCAAGCCAGGGGCTGACAGCTTGGCCAGGAGTTTGCTGTGGGGGACAGTGTCAAAGGCTTTGCTGAAGTCCAGGCAGACCACATCCACAGCCTGCCCCACATCCACCAGGCAGTCACCTGATCATAGAAGGAGATCAGGTTGGTGAGGCAGGACCTGCCCTTCCTAAATCCGTGCTGGAAGAAAGAAAATCCATTGTGGAAGAAAGAACATGCAGAATCCCTTTTTATTATTACAGAATCATAGAATTGCTTTGGTTGGAAAAGATCTTTAAGCTCATCGAGTCCAACCATTACCTACCTCTAGCAAGGCTGGTGCTAAGCCATATCCATCAGTGTCACATCTCTGCATCTTTGCACCCTCCTGCAGGGATGGGATTCAACCACCTCCTTGGGGAGCCTCTTCCAGGCCTTTCAGTGAAGAAGTTTTTTCTAATACCCACCTTCCCTCTCCCCTGGTACAACCTGGGGCCATTTCCTCTCATCCTGTCTGTCAGAACAGAATTGGATTATCTAAGAGGAAGTAGCTGAGTTTAAGAAAACCAGAAAATTAGTGATAATTGTCTCCAATCTTTAGCAAGACCTAATTATCTTCTGCATTTTTGTACCATTTATCCAGGCTCAGTAGTTACTGGTACCTGGTATCTCAGAAAGGAAGAAAACAAGTCTAGTAACTGATGGCAAATAGTTAGTACTTCAGTCTGAATTTTCTTTCCCTGTGGGATCTTGCTCTTGAAACATTATCCTCTTAAAATTTTAAAAGTAACCTGCACCAGGGAAGTTTAGGCTGGAGGTGAGGAGAAAGTTCTTCACAGAGAGAGTTGTTAGGAAGAAGTTTCATTGGTAGAGCCATGGAGAAATTAAAAAGAATGAGTAAATTAGATCCACAGACTGTGGATCCACAGACTGTGGATCAAAGCTGGGAACTGGAGCAAGTAAGATGTTCCAGTTGCTCAAATTCATTTCAGCCTGGTCTCAGGGGAGACCTTCTTGCTCTCTACAACTACCTCAAAGGAGTTTGTAGCCAGGTGGGGGTTGGTCTCTTCTCCCAGGCAACCAGCAGCGGAACAAGAGGACACAGTCTCAAGCTGTGCCTGGGGAGGTTTAGGCTCAAGGTGAGGAGAAAGTTCTTCCCAGAAAGAGAGATTGGCCATTGGAATGTGCTGCCCAGGGAGGTGGTGGAGTCACCATCCCTGGAGATGTTCAACAGGGGACTGGACGTGGCACTTGGTGTCGTGGTTTAGTCATGAGATCTGCGGTGACAGGTTAGACTGGATGATCTTTGAGGTCTCTTCCAACCTTGGTGATTCTGTGAAATGGAGGACAGGCAGCAGCTGGGAAATTAGACACCCATGTAGTCTGATGGTTGTTGTGGCAATACATGCTAGAGATCATAACCTAGGAGCAAAATTTAAACAGGAAAAACAAGCAGGCCAGAGTAGCCTCCTATGTTGTCTGAGGTGATTATGAGACTTCATTTGTGATCAGGCTCTTGGAGTCAGTGTTGCACTTTGGAGACCAAGTTTTCTGTACTACACTGTGCAGGCTTGTGAATGGATTTATCAGAGGACTGGGACTGAGTATGATGCTAGGTGGACTTGAAACTGATTTTGTCTGGTGGCACAACTGGAAGAATTTGGAGTAGCAGCGTTCAAGTCAACTAAGGTTCACTTTGTAACACGAGTTGTCAGTCACTAGGCAAGACACATTCCCAATGTATTCAAAGTGACAGATATTTTCCTATAATTTAAGAGTTTCAAACAAACCAAGGGCTAAATGTACAGCAGTGTGAAATGGTAAAATACTGAGGTTTTTGCATGGGCTGGGGCCTAACAGGAAATACATATGCTTTGGAGTGATATGATGAAAGGCAATGGCTTCAGGTTGCATCAAGGAAGGTTTGGGTTGGACATTAGAGGAAACTTCTTGACTAAATAGATTCTCAGAGACTTGGCATAGGCTCTGCAGGGAGGTGGTTGAATCCCCATCCCTGGAGGTGCTTCATAGAGGCAGAGATGTGATGCTGAGGGACGTGGTTTAGCACCAGACTTGGAAGAGTTAGATAATAGTTGGACTGAACGAGCATAAAGGTCTTTGCCAACCAAAATGATTCTATGATTCTAAAGAAAATTCAAGCCACTACAGAAAGACAAGAAGTAATACTTTTTTTAAAGGACTAAATCTTAATCTAGCCAAAGTGTAGCACAGGATGCACCTGAAGAGAAAGCAATAGAAATGGGATTGTTTAATTTAAGGAGAATCATAGAAGCAATAAGGTTGGAAGAGACCTCAGAGATCATCAAGTCCAACCTGTCACCCAACACCTCATGACTAACTAAACCATGGCTTCAAGTGCCACGTCCTATCCCCTCTTGAACACCTCCAGGAATGGTGACTCCACCACCTCCCTGGGCAGCACATTCCAATGGCCAATTATTCTTTCTGGGAAGGACTTTCTCCTCACCTCAAGCCTAAAACTCCTCTGGCACAGCTTGAGTCTGTGTCCTCTTATTCTGGTGCTGGTTGCCTGGGAGAAGAGACCACCCCCCACCTGGCTACAACCTCCCTTCAGGTAGTTGTAGAGAGCAATGAGGTCACCCCTGAGCCTCCTCTTCTCCCCAGCTCCTTCAGCCTCTCCTCATAGGGCTGTGCTCGAGACATCTCCCCAGCCTCGTTGCCCTTCTCTGGACACGTTCAAGTGTCTCGATATCCTTCTTAAACTGAGGGGCCCAGAACTGGACACAGGACTCAAGGTTTGGTCTAACCAGTGCTGAGTACAGGGGCAGAATGACTTCCCTGCCCCTGCTAAGAGAAGGATCAGGAAAGATATGAAAACCAACTTCACATTGGTAAAACTACAAAGTGAAAAGGGCAAACTGTTCTTTACATCTGTTATGAAGAGAACAATAAAGCCAACATCTACCAGTGAAGGCAGGTAGCATACACCTTCTGCAGTTTCATAGTTTCATAGTTTCAGTTAGGGTTGGAAGGGACCACAAGGATCATCTAGTTCCAACCCCCCTGCCATGGGCAGGGACACCTCACACTACATCAGGCTGGCCACAGCCTCATCCAGCCTGGGCTTAAACACCTCCAGGGATGGGGCCTCAACCACCTCCCTGGATAACCCATTCCAGTTCTTTTCTGTCAGATCTTTATTGATCTGATTGCACCTACAATGTAAGTACTATGTTGTTGCTTGAAGGCATTTTCATTTATGCATCCTAAGCTGTAATTCCCATTCTTGAAGCAGTTCTCTTGAAAAACTTCATTCTCTTTCCTCTAGAGGCACTGAAATTATTGCCAAAATTAGACAAAGGTCAGATTTAGTCCTGTGCAGATGTACAGAACAGATCCTGTATCGTCCTGCAGTCTCATTGAATCAACACAACAAGATTTCAGTGTAGGGTAAGCCTTATTCTGGATTCATGGCTCTGTCATAATTTCCCCCATGAAGACTTCAGCTGTGTTCAATTGAGTGTGATACACAAAGCCAAAAAAAGCCCCTACATTTTGCTCACTCTAGTGAATTCAGCATTAAATGGTCTAACACATGATTAGATACGTGAAAAACTGCAGAACTATCCAAGAACTGTGTAGAATCTGTTCAGAATCTCATCATTTGTTGAGAGTACCTTACAGAAAACAGTTACAGGGTGCAGAGAAGGGCAGCAAAGCTGGTGAAGAGTCTGCAGAACAGGCCTTGTGAGGAGCAACTCAGGAAACTGGAGTTGTTTAGTGTGGTGAACAGAAGGCTGAGGGGAGACCTCCTGGCTCTCTACAACTCCCTGAAAGGAGGTTGGAGCCAGGTGGGGGTTGGTCTCTTCTCCCGAGTAACAATACAATACAATAATACAATAAATCCAGGTTGGAAGAGACCTTCAAGATCATTGTGTCCAACCTATCAACCAATCCAATCCACCTAAACAACTAGATCATGGCACCCAGTACCCCATCAAGTCTCCTCCTGAACACTTCCAATGATGGTGACTCCACCACCTCCCCAGGCAGACCATTCCAATGGGCAATCACTCTCTCTGTAAAGAACTTCCTCCTAACATCCAGTCTAAACCTCCCCTGGCACAGCCTGAGACTGTGTCCTCTTGTTCTGGTGCTGCCTGCCTGGGAAAAGAGACCAACCTCTGCCTGTCTACAATCTCCCCTCAGGTAGTTGTAGAGAGCAATAAGGTCACCCCTCAGTCTCCTCCTCTCCAGGCTAAGCAGGACAAGAGGAAATGGTCACAAGTTGCACCAGGGGAGGTTTAGATTGGATATTAGAAGAAACTTCTTGACTGAACTTCTCAAAGACTTGAACAGGCTTCCCAGGGAGAAATGAATCTCCATCCCTGGAGGTGTTTCAAAGAGGCAGAGATGTGGTGCTGAGGGACATGGTTTAGCACCAGTCTTGGTAGAATTAGTTCATGGTCGGACTCAATGATCTCAAAAGTCTTTTCCAACTAAAATGTTTCTATGATTACAGAGAATATGGGAAATGTCTGGAAATGTTGAACAATTCCTTTAATTCAAGGGGTAGCAAATGTGCTACTCAGAGGTAGTATGACTGAGCATGACGCTGGAAGATAGCCAGCATCCCTCTCACTCCTCTCTAATTAATTCAGAAAGATTGCTGTACTGTAAGAATGAACAATTCAGGTATGTGTGTTCTTAAATAATGTTCAGACATCTGTGGGGGAGGAAGGTATTAAGGGTAAAATGCATAGCTGCAAACCAAATGTGCACACAAAAGCCAGGAACAGCCCACTTGTGGAACTCAATAATAAATGTAATAACACCTGGCATACCAAGCCAAATACCTGCTTCTAGTCAAAATCCATGGGTCTATACCATAAGATCAGGTTAAAGCTCAGTCTCTGTAGGTAGCCTGCATTGAATTACACTTCAGTACCATTCTTTTAAATCTCATATAGGTTTCCTTTGGCTTGAATGCATTTCACATCTATATAAAAACCACAGTGTAAAAGAAACCTGGATCTGCTCATTCATCATCTGTGAAAACAATTCTACATTACCATGAGAAATTGTCATGACATCTTTACAAGCTAATACAGCACTAGCTCATCATGCTGTAGGAAAAATGTGCATGTAGGAATCAGTGAGTCTATGATATAAGACTTAAACACACTTGGCAATGCTCCTGTCTAGTGCCCCCCTCTCCCAGATCAACAATAAAGTGAATGTTTCCTAGTGTGAATCATGGTGTCACACCATTGTGCAAAACATTAATCCTGCTGATGTCCATTAACTCTGTTTGCTGAACTGGAAAATTGCATATTCCAGGAAAGGATATAAAAAGTCTTGAGACAGGTTGAGAGTCTTGGATGTTAACATAGTGCAATTTACATACTGCTGGAGATAATGTGACTTAGTCCAGTGCTTGAGTGATGACTCTTGCCCCCAGTATAGGCAGGTAAAATGACCTTGCTTTGTTTCATGTTCTCTTTTTCTGGAGATGGCTCCCCAAAGCCTTCACGTTCTTCAGGATGCTGAGCCTGCTAGGCAGGCATTTCTGAAGTTATAAAATGGAAAGAACTATTATTTCTTATAGAATCATAGAATCAGTCAGGGTTGGAAGGGACCACAAGGATCATCTAGGTCCAACCCCCCTGCCATGGGCAGGGACACCCCACACTACATCAGGCTGGCCACAGCCTCATCCAGCCTGCGCTTAAACACCTCCAGGGATGGGGCCTCAACCACCTCCCTGGACAACACATTCCAGGGCTTCACCACTCCTCCACCACTTCCTCCTCACATCCAGCCTGAACCTCCCCACCTCCACCTTCATTCCATTCCCCCTAGTCCTATCACTACCTGAGATCCTGAGAAGTCCTTCCCCAGCCTTCCTGTAGGCCCCTTCCGATACTGGAAGGCCACAATGAGGTCACCTCGGAGCCTTCTCTTCTCCAGACTGAAAGAGTGTTCAATAAATATTGTAAGCACAGTATTCAGTCACTTCTTTTGTTTTTCCTTTCCAGGATTACTTACTGCCATCTGCCTTTCCAGAGTAAATGGCTTTATGTTGGAACAGAGAGAGGAAATACACACATTGTAAATATCGAGTCCTTCATTCTTTCCGGATACGTTATCATGTGGAACAAGGCAATAGAACTGTAAGTGCAGGCTTCTTTGCTTTTGTCTCTGTGGTGATTTTCATAGCTGCCTTAAGCTTTAATTTCAGGAATTGTTTGTTTTTACTAATACTAGCAAATCTCTTGAAAGTATTTTTTACTGCCATGAAGGCATGTGCAGTATTAACTGTTTTGTACAGGACCTGAGATGTTGACGACCGAGTTCGGAATCAATACGGATGACCAATGTGATCTAAGTATTGTTGAGTTTAACTAAGGAGCCTCTACAGCTTATATAGACTCACAGAGCATAGTTTGCATAGCTTCATTGGTTCCCCACAATTGTGCACATGTCCTACTGTTATACATTATTGGTTAAATTACTAATATCACGTGAGGTTATTGATCAACGTGTGCATCCTGTTATTCCAAGATAATTCTCTGTGTTTACAGCTACCAGGAGAATGGATTGGAATGGATTGGAATGGAATGGAATAGGATAGGGTAGAGTAGAGTAGAGTAGAATAGAGTAGAGTAGAATAGAGTAGAGTAGAATAGAGTAGAGTAGAATAGAATAGAATAGAAACCAGGCTGGAAGAGACCTTCAAGATCATCGTGCCCAACCCATCATCCAACACCATCTAATCAACTAAACCATGCAACCAAGGACCCCGTCAAGTCTCCTCGTAAACACCTCCAGTGATGGTGACTCCACCACCTCCCTGGGCAGCACATTCCAATGGCCAATCACTCTCTCTATGAAGAATTTCTTCCTAACATCCAGTCTAAACCTCCCCTGGCACAGCTTGAGACTGTGTCTTCTTGTTCTGGTGCTGGCTGCCTGGCAGAAGAGACCAGCCCCCACCTGGCTACAACCTCCCTTCAGGTAGTTGTAGAGAGCAGTAAGGTCTCCCCTGAGCCTCCTCTTCTCCAGGCTAAGCAACCCCAGCTCCCTCAGCCTCTCCTCACAGGGCTGTGTTCCAAACCCCTCCCCAACTTTGTTGCCCTTCTCTGGACATGTTCCAGCAAGTCAACATCTTTCCTAAACTGAGGGGCCCAGAACTAGGCTCATCAAAATCTAATGAAGGGATAGGAAATGTATTGAGTGTCTCTTAAAGGACTGTTTTATGAGAGGCTAACCCAGAGGCCTGTGTTATAGGGATGAAATGGAAGGAGACTTGCATAAAAGTCTAATGAGATAAATATGCACTTCCTGTGAGTAAAAGCCTCTTACTCTGATGTTTCCACTGTGAAGTTCCAGCATGAGGATCTGCTGTGAGCATACTCATATTATTTCATGCAGTTCCTGGGACATCTGCTTCGTGTTGTGAGGAACCTGGAACCTCTGGTAGCAAACTCAAATTCACCAAGCCCAGTGCTCCAAGAGGACAGTATCTTTGCAAAGGGTGACAGTGGTGTATCGAGTTCTCTGTCCCAAGCAGACATCACCTTGATAGCAGCCACTTTACTCTGGCATTCTTCCCTTTCATTTTTACATCATATTGTTACTGATTTCACTAATTGCTATGTCCCCCCCAGATGGCAAAACCCATGCCTTGTTTTCTTTCCTCCCCTGTCACCATATCAAATTTCATAGTCACAGTCACAAAAATTGAATTTTACCCTCAGAGGAAATAATATCTAATATTAGTTATAAATTAAGTCCTGAACAGACTAACAATGCAAAGGCAACATTAATCTTTTTGTCTGAGTTTGTTTTCCAGTCCTGAAGTGTAACTGATTCTAGCAGTTGAGAGGGAAAATTCCTGTATAGATTGTGTGCACTAAGTTTCAGTGGAGCTGGCCTTGGCCACAGCTGGGAGAGGACATCAGAAGATGGGGAATTTTAGAAACATTTCCTCTAGCAATTCTTGTCTCAGGCACTTCTATCATCTCATGCACTGTCACTATACTCAAGGCCACACCTTGAGTCCTGTGTCCAGTTCTGGGCCCCTCAGTTTAGGAAGGATGTTGACTTGCTGGAACGTGTCCAGAGAAGGGCAATGAAGTTGGTGAGGGGTTTGGAAACACAAACCCTATGAGGAGAGGCTGAGGGAGCTGGGGTTGCTTAGCCTGGAGAGGAGGAGACTCAGGGGTGGCCTTACTGCTTTCTACAACTACCTGAAGGGAGGTTGTAGACAGGCAGAGGTTGGTCTCTTCTCCCAGGCAACCAGCTCTAGAACAAAAGGACATAGTCTCAAGCTGTGCCAGGGGAGGTTTAGGCTGGAGGCTAGGAGGAAGTTTTACACAGAGAGAGTGATTGCCCATTGGAATGGGCTGCCCAAGGAGGTGGTGGTGTCACTGTCATTGGAGGTGTTCAGGAGGACACTTGATAGGGTGCTTGGTGCCATGGTTTAGTTGAGTAGGTGGCGTTGGATGATGGGTTGGATGCGATGATCTTGAAGGTCTCTTCCAACATGGTCCGGTCCATTCCATTCCATTCCATTCCATTCTATTCTATTCTATTCTATTCTATCTATTCTATTCTATTCTATTCTATTTCTACCTCAGACCACACTGAAGCATCTTTTCATCTAAGAGTGAAGAATAACTCAGAACTCTTTCACTTGTCACGGCTCTGTAGCAGACCTAGTCCTTTGCCAGAGATGTTTAAGGCTCATGATATAGTTTGGCTTTCTGCTCTCTCATAAGCAAACAATTTCTCTCTTTTCCTTCAAAATGTTTGAAAACAAGTCTGGAAGAGAAAAATAGTCAGTAAGCCAAGCATGTCTCCTTTTAGTCCAGCTACAGTGAGCTAATTTTCTCAGCCTGAGGGATCATGCCTTTGGTGGAAAGTCATCTGTTGTTGGAAAGGAAAGGAAGATCTTGGTATGAATCTACTGAAGTCCAAAAATATGAAGTCTGCATTGTAAGCCCCTTCCCAAGCATACAGAGACCAGTGTTCAAACACTGGCTCATGAATCAATAACTGAAACTTGCCAACATTTGTGGAATTTGGAATATGAAAGAATTGTGCAAATTGGAACTTGGTTATGAGCCATAACTTGGTCATTCTTAGCCCTTTCCTTACCCATCCCCAGTTCCAAAATGTGCCTCAGAGCCACCAGTTCCACAGTAGTGAAGGAAAGTTGCACATGGGAGAAGTAACAGCCTAGCAACAACTACTACCCTCTCTGTGCATACCCAAATGGAAGTAGTTCCTAGTATAAAGAAAGTTCAGGTTGTAAGGCATCTTTCTTCTAGACACTTCAGAATTTGTGTCCAAGGCTCAGAGTTGCATCTTAGAATCATAGAATCAGTAAGGTTGGAAAAGACCTCAGAGATCATCAAGTCCAACCTGTCACCCACCACCTCATGACTAACTAAAACATGGCTTCAAGTGCCACGTCCAATCCTTTTTTGAACACCTCCAGGGATGGTGACTCCACCACCTCCCTGGGCAGCACATTCCAATGGCCAGTCTCTCTTTCTGGGAAGAACTTTCTCCTCACCTTGAGCCTAAACCTCCCCTGACACAGCTTGAGACTGTGTCCTCTTGTTCCGCTGCTGGTTGCCTGGGAGAAGAGACCAACCCCCACCTGGCTACAAACTCCTTTGAGGTAGTTGTAGAGAACAAGAAGGTCTCCCCTGAGATCAGGCTAAAATGAATTTGAGCAACTGGAACATCTTACTTGCTCCAGTTCCCAGCTTTGGTCCACAGTCTGTGGATCCACAGTCTGTGGATCTAATTGACCACAGTCTGTGGATCTAATTTACTCATTCTTTTTAATTTCTCCATGGCTCTACCAATGAAAAGAAAGTCTTAAAACCTCTGGTGTGCTGGACCTTTGTGGAAGGCAGAACTGTGGGAGATGTCTGACTGCTGGCAGTACAGAAGTGTCTGCTTATGCACCAACTCTGTTACAATGACTAATATAGATATTTTCCTTATTTTTTTTTATTCCTCTCCTAACTCCCACCACTTTCTGCCACCAGATTATCATTCTTCTTAAGAATCATTATATTGCTTCTGTAACAGTGCAGACTATTTTTTTTTTTCCTTCAAAAGGAAACTTGTTTTCTCTTGATTCCAGTCTGTTTTGTCATATATCATTTAAAGATTGCCTTGGTATTTGAAGTTCTTGCAACAGTATGTGAGTCATTTGGTTTCTTAGAGTACATATAAATTCTCAGAATGGTGGAGTAATACATAATTTCTGTGCTTCTCACATTTTCCTGGGTCCCACTTAGAACATTGCAGAAGACTTCGTTCTGAGCGTTCCACTTTTAGAAGACCTGTTTTACAGCAAATGGCTTCTTCATTCCAGCCCTGTTCTTCTTCTTGAGCAAGACTCAAGTCTTATGGCATATCAGCTTTCTCATCTTCCAAAAGCACAGAAAAAAACCACAGAAATATTCAGGTTGGAAAAGACCCTCAGGATCACCAGGTCCAACCAATAGAATAGAATGGAATGGAATGGAATGGAATGGAATGGAATGGAATGGAATGGAATGGAATGGAATAGAATAGAATGGAATAGAATAGTGTAGAGGGATAGGATAGGATAGGAGAATAGAATAGAATAGTGTAGAAGGATAGGATAGGATAGGATAGGATAGGATAGGATAGGATAGGATAGGATAGGATAGGATAGGAGAGTAGAATAGAATAGTGTAGAAGGATAGGATAGGATAGGATAGGATAGGATAGGATAGGATAGGATAGGATAGGATAGGATAGAATAGAATAGAATAGAATAGAATTAACCAGGTTGGAAAAGACCTTCAAGATCATCAAGTCCAACCTATCACCCAACACCATCTAATCAACTAAACCATGGCACCAAGTGCCTCATCCAGGCTCTTCTTAAACCCTTCCAGTGATGGTGACTCGACTACCTCCCCGGGCAGCACATTCCAATGGCCAATCACTCTCTCTGTGAAGAATTTATTTCTAAGATCAAGCCTAAACTTCCTCCTGCACAGCTTGAGACTGTGTCCTCTTGTTCTGTCACAAGCTGCCTGGGAGAAGAGACCAACCCCCACCTGGCTGCAACCTCCCTTCAGGGAGTTGCAGACAGCAATAAGGTCTCTGAGCCTCCTCTTCTCCAGGCTAAGCAACCCCAGCTCCCTCAGCCTCTGCTCACAGGGCTCTCCTCCAACCCCCTCCCCAGCTTTGTTGCCCTTCTCTGGACATGTTCCAGTATCTCAACATCTTTCCTAGACTGAGGGGCCCAGAACTGGACACAGGACTCATGGTGTGGCCTAATCAGTGTTGAGTACAGGGGTACAATGACTTCCCTGCTCTTGCTGGCCACACTATTCCTGATAGGGGCCAGGATGCCATTGCCTTCTTGGCCACCTGGGCACACTGCTGGCTTATGTTCAGCCTACTAACAACCAGTACCCCCAGGTCCCTTTCTGCCTGGCCGCTCTCCAGCCACTCTGTTCCCAGCCTGTAGCCCTGCATGGGGTTGTTGTGGCTGGAACACACCCCGAATAAATTAATGCCAGCAGCTGTCAGGAATAACTTCTGATGAAGAGCAAGCCAGCTCAAAGTATCACTTGTCTCTTAACAAACTTCTGGTTCAGTGCAGCTGTCAGGGGAACCTTTTGTTCCGTTTTTCAGTTCTTCCCTGGTATGTTTTTCTGGGCTTAAAGGTCAATGAAGGCTATGAAATGTAATCTTTTGTATCATTACTTCATACTTCTTGCTCAGTTGAAGGCAACTTCTGCCTCAAGAAATTTTTACTGCAAATCATTGCTGATACTTTTTGGACTTGACCTTTCCTCCCCTCTCCCCTCCCCCCCCCGCCCTGCCACCCCGGTGTATGGACTTTGTGTTTTATCCTTCTCACGTCTTTTCAGAGCTGTGCTTTCCCAGCTGTTCTCAGCAGTACCCCAGCTAGTATTTGGGAATGAAGACTTCTCTGCTCAACAGTTTCACTTATGCCTTATTTTTGCCCACTGCTTCTTCCTTATTTTCCCCTTTATCAAAGCATAGGATTTAGTCTTTCTAGCCTCCTAAAGCCAGCTTGGAGGAATGCCTCTACACAGGTACCTGGCATCAACAGCAACGTGTTTTATCACAATAGCTTCAAGAGTGGTTGGTTTCCCAGCACCTCTGCATCCTTTCCAGGAGCTGTTGGATCTCTGCTTTTGCTTTTAATGTTATTCAAAAGAGTTTTTCTTTCTTTGTAGCCTGCTCCACAATAACAGCATGCAACTTTCCAGTCTCCTTGACAACTCTACCGTAATAGCAATGAGGGAAACATTTTGGATACATGAAAGCTACGAGGCAGAATGTTTTTGTGTGTAGACATTTCCACATATGCTGTAATTTAATGTATGAAAGTAGTAATTACTGTATCTGTAGCTCTGATACTGTTTCAGAGTTCTGTAAACTAATAGAATAATTTAATTGTTTTGTTTGCAAAAGACCTCTAAGAGTCCAACCATCGACCTAGCAACCATTGATATAATGTAGTTACCTAAATAATGGCTTTATTTAATCCTCCTTGTAGTGCAGCCACAATGTCTACCCTTAGGAGAAATTTGCTGTAAAGCCTAATGCCTGTCACTCCTTTGACAAGCAACACTTCTCTAGGGTTTGAAAAGAAACCTTGCTATTCTGTTTATACATCATTTCCTTGAGCAGACAAGAAGGTGCAAGAAGTAAGGCACCTATCTGCCTTTGGCAGACTGTTCCTGATCTTAGTGTGGTGCAAAGGACTAGCTTTGGGTTCCTAGCCACAGTTTTACACTAGGAAGAGATAACATCACTTCAGCAGAAGCAAGCAAGATTTGTTGCCAGAGAAGATTTTTCACATCTCTCCTATACCTGGCCATAAGGCAGCAATAAACAAGTGAAAATATATGTAGCATGGAGAAAGTGATCACCCTTTCCTGCACAGTTTTCTCCCCTGCTCCATTTGAACTGGTGCTGTTGTTTATCAGTATATAACAAAGTTGGGGAGGGGTTTGGAACACAAGCCCTATAAGGAGAGACTGAGGGAGGGGGGTTGCTTAGCCTGGAGAAGAGGAGGCTCGAGGGAGACCTTCTTGCTCTCTACAGCTACCTGAAGGGAGGTTGTAGACAGGTGGGGGTTGGTCTCATCTCCCAGGCAACCAGCACCAGAACAAGAGGACACAGTCTCAAGCTGCACCAGGGGAGGTTTAGGCTGGAGGTTAGGAAGAAGTTCTACACAGAGAGAGTGATTGGCCATTGGAATGTGCTGCCCGGGGAGGTGGTGGAGTCACCATCACTGGAGGTGTTTAAGAGGAGACTTGATAGGGTGCTTGGTTGCATGGTTTAGTTGATTAGGTGGTGTTGGATGATAGGTTGGAAGCAATGATCTTGAAGGTCTCTTCCAACCTGCTCTGGTCTATTCTATTCTATTCTATTCTATTCTATTCTGTTCTGTTCTATTCTATTCTATTCTATTCTATTCTATTCTATTCTATTCTATTCTATTCTATTCCATTCCATTCCATTCCATTCTATTCTATTCTATTCTATGCTATATCCTACTCCAAACATCTCCCCCAGGATGGGACTGTGTATGTCCCATTTCAAACCAGACCAAAAGCTTTGTGCTGCACTTTGTGACTATTCCTTGTTGTTTACTCCAAAGAGCAGTGGGTTTGATGCAAATACTTCACTTGATAGGCATTAAAAAAACCACAATGTTTCTTGGAGCTGTGGAGAGGAACTGCAGGAGGACTGCTAGAGAGTAGTCTCTGCAGTCCCACAAATGCTCAGAAACATCTGATGTCATCACTGCAGAAACAGTGTGTGATCTTATCTGAGATGGCACTCCTGAAATGAGTTTTAGGGTATGCAACTACTTGAAAAGGATCCATTCCAACCTCCTGACAAAGTCAGAAAGTCCTCAACAGGACAGGGAAAGGAAATAAAATGGAAAAGTTTGTGGGTCAAGATAAAAACAGGGAGTCCACTTGCCAGTTACTGTCAGTGGGCAAAACAGACTTGATTTAGAGAAAATATCATATAATTCATTGACAGTTAAAATACAGTAGATTGGTGAAAAAGAAAACAATAGTTAAAACAAAAAACAAACAAACAAACAAAACCCACCCAAAACCTAAACTGCCTTCCCTCCAACTGCTGTTTTTCCAAGGCTCAGCTTCACTCCTTCATTCACAGCTCCTCTCCCTCCTCCCATTCCACCCCAAGAAGCACAGGAAGGATGGAGGATGGTGCTGTGGTTGGTCCATAACAGCTTATTTCTACTGCTCCTTCTTCCTTACACTTTTGCCCTGCTCCAGCCCACATCCTTTCATGGGCTGCAATCCTTCAGAACAAACCTGCTTCAGTGCTGTAAAAGTATAGATCCCTCTGCCCACACAGTGCAGGGTCTCCACAGGCTGCAATCCCTTCAGGAAATACCCTGCTCTAGCGTGGGGTCTTCCGTGACCTGAGCTGCAGAGAAGCTCTCTGGTCTGGCATGGTTTGCTCCACAGGCTGCAGGGGAATCTCTGCTCCAGCACTTGGAGCACCTCCTCCCCTCCTTTTTTGCTGGCCTTGCTGCTCATAGGGCTGTCAGAACTGTTTCTCATTCTTATTTTCCCCCTCACTGCCTGTGCAGCATTTTTTTTCCCCTTTCTTAAATTTGTTTTCTCTGAGGCACCACTGTACTGGCTGCAGGGCTCAGCTGTGCCCTGCACTGGGCTCATTTGAGACATTGGAGACCCTGGCCTCTCTTCACAGAGACTTCCTCTGCAATTTCCCACTGCCAACATCTTGACACATACATCTGATATTTGAGCTAACGAGAATGGAACCAAAGACACACACACACACACTGGTGGTGTGCATGTGAAAGCCAAACAGTGGTTCATTGAGTCTTCTGGTGGAGTGACATACCTGACAGGCTAAAACAGTAAAATTGGAAGAAAATGGAAGCAGCCTGACCAAGTCAGTTATAATACATAACAACTAAAGACAATGACTTGCTGGAATGTGTCCAGAGAAGGGCAACAAAGCTGGGGAGGGGTTTGGAGCACAGCCCTGTGAGGAGAGGCTGAGGGAGCTGGGGTTGCTTAGTCTGGAGAAGAGGAGGCTCAGGGGAGACCTTATTGCTGTCTACAACTCCCTGAGGGGAGGTTGTAGCCAGGTGGGGGTTGGTCTCTTCTCCCATGCAACCAGCACCAGAACAAGAGGACACAGTCTCAGGCTGTGCCAGGGGAGGTTTAGGCTGGATGTTAGGAAGAAATTCTTCATAGAGAGAGTGATTGCCCATTGGAATGTGCTGCCCAGGGAGGTGGTGGAGTTACCATCACTGGAGGTGTTTAGGAGGAGACTTGATGGGGTGCTTGGTGCCATGGTTTACTTGATTAGATGGTGTTGGATGATGGGTTGGATGTGATATCTTGAAGTTCTCTTCCAACCTGGTCCCTTCCCTTCCCTTCCCTTCCCTTCCCTTCCCTTCCCTTCCCTTCCCTTCCCTTCCCTTCCCTTCCCTTCCCTTCCCTTCCCTTCCCTTCCCTTCCCTTCCCTTCCCTTCCCTTCCCTTCCCTTCCCTTCCCTTCCCTTCCCTTCCCTTCCCTTCCCTTCCCTTCCCTTCCTTCCCTTCCTTCCCTTCCTTCCCTTCCCTTCCCTTCCCTTCCCTTCCCTTCCCTTCCCTTCCCTTCCCTTCCCTTCCCTTCCCTTCCCTTCCCTTCCCTTCCCTTCCCTTCAATCTCTTAAAATACAAAGGAGTAGGGTAATAGAAATATTAAGAGACTGCATGTATCAGATGAAGAGGAAAGAGAATGAGGAAAATTAAACTCTGATCCATTTAGTGCACAGATTGCTCTGTTTCATATCAATTTTCTTGGTAATGTATATGAAGGTCTAACTCAACAAAACTGAAGAAATGGCTAAGAATGTAATACTAAAAAGATCATACTCCTAAACACAACCGAACATAAATATCCTGAAAAGCCAAAAGCAATGTCATTGTAGTGCAATAAATCCCAGGATCCTCCAACTATTGAGGTGAGGAGAAAGTTCTTCCCAGAGAGAGTTGTTAGTCATGGCTTGATGGCTGCACCCAAAGAGTGGCTGTCAATGGGTCCATGTCCCAGTGGAGGCCAGGGACAAGCAGAGTCCCTCAGGGATCAGTCCTGGGACCAGGCTTGTTCAACATCTTTGTGGGTGCCATGGACAGTGGCATTGAGTGCACCCTCAGCAGGTTTGCTGATGACACCAAGCTGTGTGGTGCAGCAGACAGCTGGAGGGAAGGGATCCATCCAGAGGGACCTGGACAGGCTGGAGAGGTGGGCACAAGCCAACCTCATGAGCTTCAACAAGACCAAGGGCAGGGTCCTGCATCTGGGTCGAGGCAATCCCAGGCACAAATCCAGGCTGGGCAGTGACTGGCTGGAGAGCAGCCCTGAGGAGAGAGACTTGGGGGTGCTGGTGGAGGAGAAGCTCAACAGGAGCTCTCAGTGTGCACTTGCAGCCCAGAAAGCCAATCAGATCCTGGGCTGCAGCAGGAGAAGTGTGGCCAGCAGGTCAAGGGAGGGGATTCTCCCCCTCTACTCAGCTCTGCTGAGACCCCACCTGGAGTACTGCCTCCAGTTCTGGAGCCCCTATTCCTGGAGGGATCTGGAGGTGCTGGAAGGTGTCCAGAGAAGGGCCACGAGGATGAGCAGAGGGCTGGAGCACCTCTCCTGTGAGGACAGACTGAGGGAGTTGGGGCTGTTCAGTCTGGAGAAGAGAAGGCTCTGAGGTGACCTCATTGTGGCCTTCCAGGATCTGCAGGGGGCCTACAAGAAGGCTGGGGAGGGACTTTTCAGGCTATCAGGTAGTGATAGGACTAGGGGGGAATGAAATGAAGCTGGAGGTGGGGAGATTCAGGCTGGAGGTGAGGAGGAAGTTCTTCACCGTGAGGGTGGTGAAGGCCTGGAATGGGTTGTCCAGGGAGGTGGTTGAGGCCCCGACCCTTGAGGTGTTTAAGAGCAGGCTGGATGAGGCTGTGGCCAGCCTGATGTAGTGTGGGGTGTCCCTGCCCATGGCAGGGGGGTTGGAACTAGCTGATCCTTGTGGTCCCTTCCAACCCTGACTGAAACTATGAAACTATGGAATGTGCTGCCCAGGGAGGTGGTGGAGTCACCATCCCTGGAGGTGTTCAAGAGGGGATTGGACATGGCACTTGGTGCCATAGTCTAGTAGTCATGAGATCCTGGGTGACAGGTTGGACTTGATGACCTTTGAGGTCTTTTCCAACCATGTTGATTCTATGGTTCTATGACCATTCACAATAGATTCAAGAGAGCAATGGAGAAGGTAGGAAAATGTATTGTGTTAGTGAAGGTTAATCCTTTTAGCTGAGGTCTTAGCATGAAAGTCTGAGGCTACTCCCCTGCAAGAGTGCAAGAGAAAATTAAGACTGGTAGTATGTTTTATAACATTTACAGAGGAACAACTGTTTTGTGTTACAATGGAAATATAATTAGTCTAAAGTTAAATGTAATGTGGGGTGACTTAGGTCACATAAGGGTTTGCTTCTACCCAAAGGCAGATGGATACATTCACTGATAGACAGTGACATCTTCAAAAGAATATGGTGGCTTCACAGATATGTCTAAATTGTTCTTGACTTTTAAAATAGGTAGGTATAAAGGGAGTGGAGAATGAAAAAGGCAAAACAAAAGCCTTAGAAATGAGAGGGGGGAATGGCTGCAACAGGAGGAACAGTGAAATTGGTTTTGAAAATGAAATAGCAGAAAGGATTCATCAGCAAAAGAGAATTTTTGCCTGTAATGGCAAAAAGGAAACAGAGGTGAACGTGGAAAGGTATTCATAACTTTCAGAAAGCTTTCTTCCTCTGTCAGGCCTTTTATAATGACCTTTAAACTGTTGGAGCTGTTCATGAATGCATCTAGAAATGAAGGTAAGCATCTCTTTCTTCATTCAGAAAACAGTGACAGATGTGAATCAATTTTTGTCTTGCAGATCCACGAAGACTCACCCAGGGCCAGTTGTACATTTAAGTGACAGCCCAAGAGATGAGGGCAAAGTGAGTATAACTGGTGGTATAAAACATTGCAGCCTTCCATGGCCTTTATTTGCTTTGACAGCTCTTTCTTTTTGCTCAATCAATAATGTTAATTATCTGCTTGCTTTCTTTATCTGCAAGGCCACTTCTACTATTTTAGAGTTTTAAAGAAAAAATTAATCTCTGTACAATTACAGTGAGTAAAAATTGATGACACAGCATCCTGTACTTTGAAACCTATAGCCAATCAAACCTAGCCCTGATTAAATAAGCACCACTTTGCTTAAGGAAGAATTGACTAAAACCTCTAACATCATTTCAGTGCTTGGATTAACATGCTGTTATGAAGGCATTACAGTAAATTTTCCATAGATCTGAAGTATTTTCTTACATAAAAAATGATATCAATAGTAACAGACATTTAGAACTTGCTGCTGTTTGGGAGCAGAGTTGAGAGCAGCAAAGAGCTATGAACAAGTGAAAGTCCATCATCAGTAAATTTTAGATGACACCAAGCTGGGGGCAGGAGTTGATCTGTTAGAGGGTGGGGAGCTCTGCAGAGGGACCTTGACAGGCTGGACAGATGGGCAGAGTCCAAGGGCAGGAGATTGAACACATCCAAGTGCCGGGTTCTGCACATTGGCCACAGCAACCCCAGGCAGTGCTACAGGCTGGGGTCAGAGTGGCTGGAGAGCAGCCAGGCAGAGAGGGACCTGGGGGTGCTGGTTGATAGTAGGCTGAACATGAGCCTGCAGTGTGCCCAGGTAGTCAAGAAGGCCAATGGCATCCTGGCCTGCATCAGGAGTAGTGTGGCCAGCAGGAGGAGGGAAGTCATTCTGCCCATGTACTCAGCACTGGTTAGGCCACACTTTGAGTCCTGTGTCCAGTTCTGGAACCCTCAGTTTAGGAAAGATGTTGAGTTGCTGGAAGGTGTCCAGAGAAGGGCAACAAAGCTGGGGAGGGGTCTGGAGCAGAGCCCTGTGAGGAGAGGCTGAGGGAGCTGGGGTTGCTTAGCCTGGAGAAGAGGAGGCTCAGGGGAGACCTTCTTGCTCTCTACAACTACCTGAAGGGAGGTTGTAGCCAGGTGGGAGTTGGTCTCTTCTCCCAGGCAAGCAGCACCAGAACAAGAGGACACAGTCTCAAGCTGCACCAGGGGAGGTTTAGGCTGGAGGTTAGGAAGAAGTTCTTCCCAGAAAGAGAGATTGGCCATTGGGATGTGCTGCCCAGGGAGGTGGTGGAGTCACCATCCCTGGAGGTATTTAGGAAGAGCCTGGATGAGGCACTTGGTGCCATGGTTGAGTTGATTAGATGGTGTTGGGTGATAGGTTGGACTCGATGACCTCAAAGGTCTTTTCCAACCTGGTTAACTCTGTATTTTGTATTCTGTGTTCTGTATTCACAACACAAAGCATTAGGGTCGCAGAATCAGGCAGTCATTTGGGTTGGAAAACACCTTTAACACCAGCTCCAACCTTTATGTTATGCAACCAAGTCTGGCTAAACCATGTCCCTCAGCACTGCATGTCTGCATCCTTGAAACACCTCCAGGAATGAGGATTCAGCTGTCTCCCTGGGGAGCCTGTTTAGTGTTTGAGAACCCTTTCAGTGAAGAAGTTTCTCCTAAAATTCAACCTGATCCTCCCCATGATACCATTAGGAAGGAAATTCACAGCTGGCTCTTTTTTTTTTAATGGTAGTTTTCCCCAAATGAAATGCCTACTTTATTAAAGCATTTCTGTGTTCCTACTGAATTTATTTGAGCATTTTGCCTTTGTCTAAGGGGCATTTAATTTTGTCATTATTTTTTACTGCTTTTGCCTATTACATTTTACACAGGACTGCATCTTACCAATGGTGTATCTCTTTGACAGTGTGCCTCACATAACAGCTGATGGAAACTTGCAAGCAGTTTGAATTTCTAATACTGATATGGGGGGCTGAAATTAATATGGGTGCCTGGAAAAACAGTGAAGTCCACATCTGAATTTAATTTGCATTATTCCTCTTTGGACTTATCCATATTGCAGACTAAACTATGTGTCCAGTTCTGGGCCCCTCAGTTTAAGAGGGACATTGAGATACTTGAAGGTGTCCAGAGAAGGGCAACGAGGCTGGGGAGAGGCTTCGAGCACAAGCCCTGTGAGGAGAGGCTGAGGGAGCTGGGGTTGCTTAGCCTGGAGAAGAGGAGGCTCAGGGGAGACCTCATTGCTCTCTACATCTACCATAAGGGAGGTTGTAGCCAGGTGGGGGTTGGTCTCTTCTCCCAGGTAACCAGCACCAGAACAAGGGGACACAGTCTCAAGCTGTGCCATGGGAAGTTTAGGCTGGAGGTGAGGAGAAAGTTCTTCACTGAGAGAGTCATTAGCCATTGGAATGTGCTGCCCAGGGAGGTGGTGGAGTCACCATCCCTGGAGGTGCCCAAGAGGGGATTGGACGTGGCACTTGGTGCCATGGTTTAGTCATGAGGTCTGTGGTGACAGGTTGGACTTGATGATCTTTGAGGTCTCTTCCAACCTTGCTTCCAACCTCAACATCTTTCCTAAACTGTGGGGCCCAGAACTGGACACAGGACTCAAGGTGTGGCCTAACCAGTGCTGAGTACAGGGGCAGAATGACTTCCCTGCTCCTACTGGCCACGCTGTTCCTGATCCAGGCCAGGATGCTATTGGCCTTCTTGGCCACCTGGGCACACTGCTGGCTCATGTTCACACTTCACTGAAGTAAATCCGTAGTGTTCTCCTATGGGCACCGAGTGGTTGAGAGCCCTAAACCATAGATAATCCTTTCCAAATCAAGGACAATAGTGGGATCTCTTTCTGAAAACCAGGAAAACTTGTGTGCTGACTATTTATTCATCTTTCAAGAATTCTTTATATTCCTAAAAGTTCCAGTTTGTATCAGTGACTGATGACCACTTTCTCTGTGCCAACAGAGTGAAAGCAATTCCAGAAGCCTCTTGCCATTCAAGGTTTTTCTAGAGTGCCCTCCAGGCAGACTTTGCAGACAGTCTCTTTTATGAATTTAGCAAGCCATGGCTGGAAGACAGATGACAAAGAGAATTTGGGCATTTAATGTGTCGCTTAAGAACACTTTGGGAACCTAGTGATTATGTTCATGAAATATAACTGTGCCAAATCAATGAGTAAGTGTACATTAGGAACAGACTGAAGTGCACAGACATTTATAAGCAGCAGAACTGTAGCAAACATGATTTTATTTTTCTTGCTGACACAGGAGAGGACATTAACTGCATCATCTGCAGTTTCCCAGCAACTGGAGAAAGCTTAATAGGGAAAGGTTTAATGTTATTAACTATTAGCTGGTGGACTAAACTTCCTATCTCTGAGTCTCTGTTCTGAGACATAATAACATCAAGACATCTAAATACAGTGTGCATTTGGCAGGCTTGGGTTGTGGTGGGGTTTTCTTTTTCCATCTCAGCTGTTTTGCACTGCCAGGACAAGTAAGTGGCTGGCTGGCATGTATTAGGATGGAATTAATTGATTGTAAAGGAGCAATCTCCCTAAAACACCATCATCAAAAACATTTCATGAAGCTAAATCAAAATGTGGAGCAACTCCACTAGACAAAGAAGATCTTGCCAGAATTCCTCCCTTCTTCAAATTGTGTCATCCCCGGAGGTGTTCAAGAGGGGATTGGATGTGGCACTTGGTGCCATGGTCTAGTCATGAGGTCTGTGGTGACAGGTTGGACTCAGTGATCTTTGAGGTCTCTTCCAACCTTGGTGATTCTGTGGTTCTGTGTCCAGCCTCCTTCATGATTCTTAGCCTAACTAAGCATAAGTCATTAAATAAGGTGCCAGGAAGCACAAGTTGAAGAGAAATCTGAGAAGGTTAACTTCCTCAACCCTTGTAACACGTTTTTCTTATTTGTCTGTGTTTTCTCCTTCAACACAATCTATGGATGTTTCTTTTTTTTTTACTTCATATATCCTGTAGATCTCTCGAGTGCTTCCCATGGCCAAGAGGACAGAGAATATTTGAGTTTCCCATGGTTCAGACAGGTCACAGCTCAGAGCATCATAGATGTACAGGCAAAGAGACTAATCACATTCACTCAGCTGGAATTCTGGCTGCAATATCACACCACAGTACTGGTGGTTTAGCAGCATCTGAGCAGAGAGAGAGAGAGAGAGAAATTCCTGCCTGTGCAGCAAATCTGTTTATTTTTCAGCTTCTTCCCTGAATTCACATCACTTGGTAACTTGTTAGTGCTGTTGTGCATTAAGCCTTTCAGCAGTAGATCAGGTGGAGTGCTGTCTCTGATAGGAGTTATTTAACCTTTCAGTAATTACCTGCAGTGTGGTATCTGTGCCAGAGAGTGTGACAAAAATCAAAAGACAAGACTGCTTCACTAGGGAGAAAGGCTGATTATGAAACAGGGTCACATACTAAATACATTTCTATTCCTTCCCTTTCCTGAATATATTTGTACAAAAGCTGAGATGAAAAGAATTCTCTAGATAAAAACTGAGCTCAACTGGTTTGATACCCAGCTCTAATGCACTAGTGCAAGTGCTTGTTGTGACAGTAAGAAAGCCACTCAGACTCCATAATATACTGACTGAAATACCATTTATTTGAGTTACTGTGAAAAGGAGAAAGTACACAATTTCACATTCCTTCAGATGATGGCAACCCCAGGTTTTGCAGCATTGGATAGACCTTCACATACTGTGCTGATCCCCTCTGTGAAGAGGCTGACCAGCATTTAGTCTTTAGGGACCTCAAAAGATTTTATACATTCACACAGCATCACAGAATCACCAAGGCTGGAAGAGACCTCGAAAATCATCAAGTCCAACCTGTCACCACAGACCCCATGACTAAACCATGGCTCCAAGTGCCACATTCAGTCCCCTCTTGAACACCTCCAGGGATGGTGACTCCACCACCTCCCTGGGCAGCACATTCCAATGGCTAACAACTCTTTCAGTGAAGAACTTTCTCCTCACCTCCAGCCTAAACTTCCCCTGGGGCAGCTTGAGGCTGTGTCCTCAGGGAGTTGTAGACAGCAAGAAGGTCTCCCCTGAGCCTCCTCTTCTCATAGGCTAAACAATCCCAGCTCTCTCAGCCTCTCCTTGTAGGGCTTGTGCTCGAGGCCTCTCACCAGCCTTGTTGCCCTTCTCTGGACACATTCAAGTGTCTCAATGTCCTTCTTAAACTGAGGGGCATTTTTAATGTGAAGGAAAAGGATACTCATATGAGTACATAGTGCCTATGTTAAGATAAAGATGAGATTATAAAGCTGCGATTAATGCCCTTACCAAGTGGGAGCTGCCTACAAGCTTCTGCTTCACAGTTAGATAGCAATGTTTGTCTTATGACCAAGGAATGTGTGCAGGACAACACAAGCCTGAAAGCCAAGTGCTATGTGCAGCACAACATAACACAGCACAGGCATGCAGCCACTCAGGTTACCTGTCCCATGGATCACTAACTCCTGGATCTGCAGTTGCCTTCCATTAGGGATCACTAGACTAGCAGCGAAGCAGTCACAGTAAGACACTTCTTTGTACACTCTCTATGGCAATCTGTACCTAAGTGCCAGGTTCCACACACTGGCCGCAACAACCCCATGCAGTGCTCCAGGCTGGGGTCATGGGGGCTGGAGAGCAGCCAGGGAGAAAGAGACCTGGAGGTACTGGTTGATAGTAGGCTGAACATGAGCCAGCAGTGTGCCCAGGTGGCCAAGAAGGCAAATGGCGCAGTGTGGCCAGCAAGAGCAGGGAAATCATTCTGCCCTGTACTCAGCACTGGTTAGGCCACACCTTGAGTCCTGTGTCCAGTTCTGGGGCCCTCAGTTTGGGAAAGATGTTGAGTTGCTGGAAGGTGTCCAGAGAAGGGCAACAAAGTTGGGGAGGGGTTTGGAGCACAGCCCTGTGAGGAGAGGCTGAATATATGTGGCAGAATGAGAGTTTCACCTGCCCACTCTTTGGTTCAAAGTTATTTGAGTGATCCCTTAGGTGACAAAGTGTTTTCCCTCCAACAGGGGCAAGGAAGGTAAAAAGGGCTGAGAGGAACATGGTACAGTCTTATTTTCTCAGTAGCTTCACAGTTATGAAGGCTGTCCAGGCACAAAATCTTGCAGAGAAGAAAAAACAAGAAACAAACCAAATTAATAATAGGAATTTAAACTCTTTTTTTCCTTCCATATTAAAACTTAAGTTTGTATTGAAAAATCATTTGAAAGCTAGGTACTATTGCTGCCAGATTATCCTGGCGGCAATAACTGCGCACCTGCAGGAGGGCCAAGGGCTCAGGCCTAGCCAGCATGGATTTAGGAAGGGCAGGTCCTGCCTCTCCAACCTGATCTCCTTCTGTGATCAGGTGATCCACCTGGTGGATGTGGGGAGGCCTGTGGATGTGGTCTACCTGGACTTCATCAAGGACTTTGACACCATCCCCCACAGCAAACTCCTGGCCAAGCTGTCAGCTCGTGGCTTGGACAGCAGCACTCTGAGCTGGGTTAGGAACTGGCTGGAGGGCTGAGCCCAGAGAGTGGTGGTGAATGGTGCCACAGCCAGCTGGAGAAGCGAATCACCAGTGGTGTCCCCCAGGGATCAGTGCTGGGCCCCATCCTCTTTAATATCTTCACTGATGATCTGGATGAGGGGATTGAAACAGTCATCAGCAAATTTGCAGATGACACCAAGTTGGGAGTAGATGTTGAGCAGTTAGAGGGCAGAAGGGCTCTGCAGAGGGACCTCGACCGACTGGACAGATGGGCAGAGTCCAACAGGATGGCATTCAACAAATCCAAGTGCTGGGTGCTGCACTTTGGCCACAGCAACCCCATGCAGAGCTACAGGCTGGGGTCAGAGTGGCTGGAGAGCTCCCAAACAGAGAGGGACCTGGGGGTGCTGATTGACAGCTGCCTAAACATGAGCCAGCAGTGTGCCCAGGTGGCCAAGAAGGCTAATGGCATCCTGGCCTGCATTAGGAACAGTGAATCCAGCAGGAGCAGGGAATTCATTGTGCCCCTGTACTCTGCATTGGTTAGGACACACCTTGAGTACTGTGTCCAGTTTAGGAAGGACATCGAGACACTCGAGCGTGTCCAGAGAAGGGCAACAAGGCTGGGGAGAGGCCTTGAGCACAGCCCTGTGAGGAGAGGCTGAGGGAGCTGGGGTTGTCTAGCTTGGAGAAGAGGAGGCTCAGGGGCGACCTCATTGCTCTCTACAACTACCTGAAAGGTGGTTGTAGCCAGGAAGGGGTTGGTCTCTTCTCCCAGGCAACCAGCACCAGAACAAGAGGACACAGTCTCAAGCTGCACCAGGGGAAGTTTAGGCTCGAGGTGAGGAGGAAGTTCTTCATGGAGAGAGTCATTCATCTTTGGAATGTGCTGTCCAGGGAGGTGGTGAAGTCACCATCCCTGGAGGTGTTCAAGAGGGGATTGGATGTGGCACTTGGTGCCATGGTCTAGTCATGAGGTCTGTGGTGACAGCTTGGACTCGATGATCTTTGAGGTCTCTTCCAACCCCTGTGATACTGTGATACTGTGGTACTTCATGTACTGAAAACTACAGGTTTGGCATCGCTTTTTCTAGTGCTTATTTACTTGTAAAAACTCTCTTAAAAACCATGGAGCTCTGCTGATATTTGTATACATACCACCTTTTGAAGCTGAAAGTATAATTGTGTTTGTTTCCCTTCTCCAGCTATTGATAGGCTATGAAAATGGGACTGTAGTACTCTGGGACTTACGATCCAAAAGAGCTGACCTGAGAGCTTATTACGATGAGGTAAGCAGTTTCCATCCGTTCAGAAATACTGTTGTTCAGCAGTTCCTCATATGTCTTACCAAACAGAGGGATATTTAGCTGTTTGTCTATTTATTTATTTGTTTATTTGTCTATTTATCTCAAGGCATTGCTTGTCCTGGAAGTTCTGTTTGTGCTATGCTTTTGAACAAGGTATTGACAATAGCAATTGAAACCTGAAACCTATATTCTAACGCATTAGGCTGTTGTGAGTCTGCTACAACACAGAGTCTCTTCCTCTTGATTCTGAAGAGTTTGCCAGTTTCTGTGTGGGGATCCTCACTGGTACAGAACATAGCAATGAGCTGACTTGAGATACAGCTACATGAGGAATACGTTGAGACTCTTGAATGTGTCCAGAGAAGGGCAACGAGGCTGAGGAGAGGCCTCGAGCACAGCCCTGTGAGGAGAGGCTGAGGGAGCTGGGGTGCTTAGCCTGGAGAAGAGGAGGCTCAGGGGAGACCTTCTTGCTCTCTACAACTCCCTGAAGGGAGGTTGTAGCCAGGTGGGGGTTGGTCTCTTCTCCCAGGCAACCAGCACCAGCACAAGAGGACACAGTCTCAAGATGCACCAGGGGGAGTTTAGGCTTGAGGTGAGGAGAAAGTTCTTCATAGAGAGAGTTGTTAGATGTTGGAATGTGCTGCCCAGAGAGGTGATGGAATCACCATCACTGGAGGTGTTTAGGAAGAGATTGGATGAGGCACTTGGTGCCATGTTTTGGTTGATTAGATGGTGTTGGGTGATAGGTTGGACTTGATGATCTCCAAGGTCTCTTCCAACCTGGTCTATTCTATTCTATTCTATTCTATTCTATTCTATTCTATTCTATTCTATTCTATTCTATTCTATTCTATTCTATTCTTATTAGTCATCCTTTCCTCCTCTGTGGTTCCTTGCTGTGTCGTTCCTCTGTTTTGTACAACTTGTCTTGGTTTGCTGTCACCTGCTGAAATAGTTGCAAGGTCCATAGTTTGTCTTTAAAAGGGTTGTGTGGCTAGCCATTGTACTTTATTCCAGACTTTCAGGCTCCACATTGATAATGCTCCAGATCTCCTAGGAATTCCCTAGGGAGCCCCTGAAAAGGGTTCCTTTTTAAATTCTGGGCTGTATAGCTTTTGTGAGTCATAAGTTATTATTTTAGTATGTGCCACTTTATATGTGGCCATGAACCGAAGTTTTCAATCCTAAACCTCTTTCTACAGATTGCTCACCTAAGATCACAGCTCAGAAAACATAATTCCTGCTCCCCTTCACCATTCTCCCTGGACCAAGTGAAGGCCTCTGTGCCCCATGATGTTTGACTAACCTCTCAGTCTGATTCTTCTGGTGCTGAGCCAGCCACTTGCAATTGCAGGGTCTCTGTGAGGGCTCAGATAAATTACAGTGTCTGTGTCTTCACTGAATACTGAAGTGCCCCTTTGAGTGGGATCTGAATGAAATTAATCTAGCCTCATTTTTCTTGCTAGCATTATGCAATTTTGAAACAAATGTAGTCACCCTATTTGATGGTGAAAGAACTGCAAATCTCATCTAACTCACCACTTCCTCTTCTGACATCTGTAAGGATTGCCAGATGAGATGATCTTTCCTGGCTTATCAGTGCAGCAGATACTTAAATTTAGTATCAAAAATTTGCTCTGGCACCAGGTTTCTCCATTAACACTTGCTGCATGCTGTGAGGAAATTTCTTTTCTTCTCTTGGATGCACTGTGAGTGTTCATTACCAAGGCAATTTCTTTCTTCTCTGAAATCTTCAAATAGCTGTCTACCTTGGTAATGCCACTCAAGATCAATGTTGGCACCCTCAAGACTCCGTCCAAGTGCTCATCCTTTCACAGGATCAAGCCTCAGCTGGATTTCTCCTGTGTTACCCTGACAGCATTGGATTGATTTCAGGCCCCCCATACCAGCTGCTGAGAAGGAAGCTCTATTGTTATTCAGAACTCTAGAACCTGTTACTGTGCAGCACAGAGGAGAGAAGTTAGCAGCTAATATTTTTGTACAGAAGAGTGAAGGAGGCTGGTAACTGATTTTCTATCTACCAATCTAAATATTCTTATTTTCTTAAGTTCAAGTTGGGCACTATGTCTGCTGGCATTCACTTCTTACAAAGAGGAGTAGTTTCATATCTCATGAGTTTAAAGATGTTTCTTTTCATACAGCCAGACAAAAAGCTTTCTGTATCAGTGAGAACCATTACTAAAAGGTCTTCTCCATTCAGATTTTCCCTTTTCTTTCTGTATCAGTGAGAACCATTATTAAAAGGTCTTCTCCATTCAGGTTTTCCCTTTTCTTTCTGTATCAGTGAGAACCATTATTAAAAGGTCTTCTCCATTCAGATTTTTCCTTTTATTTTCTTCTTTTTTTTTCCTATAAGTAGAGGACACATAGCTCAGATGGAATAGATTCTCTTTATTTGCAACTGGAATGGTTGGCTAACAGAAGGATCATGAAGAGATAATGGCTCTCAGTCCATTAGGACATCACCACTGCGAAATCTTGGCTATGTGGCATTGCCATACCAGTGTGATGCTTCACATCACGTCATATTTCCAGCCATGGCTACAAGACACATGTTGCAGACATCTCCTCAGGATGTGTGTAATCTTATGACAGAAGCTGAGTTGTTTCCTACAATATTAGCAAGATCTGGCCAGTACAGAAGTGTGCCCTTTTGTTTCCCGTGCCATGGACACATTGCTTCTAGAGTAAGAGGCTCACTGAGACAATCCAATAGCTTCTAAGTGGTGGAGCTGAAAAACTCTTCCCCCTGTTCACAGACCTACAGTTACAGTATTTACAGCTGCTTTTCTTACTCCACCTTCCATAGGTCTTGAAGGCTGGGAACCTTTCATAGATAAAACAAGTCTGCTCATTTCAAATGAGAGAGCGTCTCAGCAAGGCTAGAAAAGGTTGTGCAAGTTGCATTATCCAGAATCCTCTTCTTGGTCTTATAATCTCATAACTTCCCTATAAAGCTTTTCCCTAATACTTAAGAGTTTGCTCAACAGAGCTAATACTTGTAGCAGCTAAAAGTAAAAATCTCTCTTTCAGCCTACTTAAAGGCTTCCTCAGTTCATCAACTCCTGATGCAAGGAGTTTCTATGTTTTCTTCTCTACTGTGTCTAACCTTCTGAAGAAATGAAAACATTCTCACCTGTGAAACACCTAGTCCCAGAACGGAGCTTGAACCTGCTGCTAAAGAGTTTTGTGTCTGTTCTTCAAGATGTCACCTCTATAACATCTTTATTGATGATCTCGTTGAAGACATAAAGTGTGTCATCAGTAAGTTCATAGATGACATCAAATTAGGTAGGAGCGTTGATCTGCATGAGGGTAGGGAGGCTCTACAGAGGGACTTGGATAGATCAGGTCAATGGGCCAACGTTAATGGGATGAGCTTCAACAAGGCCAAATGCCAGGTCCTGCACTTGGGTCACAACACCCAGCACAGTGTGGCTGGAAAGCTGTCAGCAGAAAGGGACCTGTGAGATCTAATTGACAAGCAGCTGAATATGAGCAAGCAGTGTGCCCAGGTAGCCAAGAAAGCCAATGGCATCCTTGCTTGTATTGGAAATGCTATATCCAGAAGGAGTAGGGAGGTGATCACCCCCCTGTACTCAGCTCTGGTGAGGCCACACCTTGAGTACTTTGTTCAGTTTTGGGCACCTCAATACAAGAGAGATGTGGAGGTGCTGGAGCCAGTGCAGAGGAGGTCAAAGAAGCTGATGAAGGGCCTGGAGAATAAATCTTATGGAGAGTGACTGAAGGAGCTGGGGCTGCTTAGTCTGAAAAAGAGGCTGAGCAGAGACCTCATTGCTTTACAACTACCTGAAAGGACACTGTGGAGAGGCTGCTGCTGGTCTCTTCTCACAGGTAATTAGTGATAGATCAAGAGGGAATGGCCTCAAGCTACAATTGGGTAGGTTGAGACTGGACATTAGGGAAATTTTTTCACAGGAAGAGTGGTCAGGCACTGGAATGAGCTGCTTGAGTCACCAGCCCTGGATGTGTTTAAAGGTCTTTTGGATGTGGTGCCTGGGGATATAGTTAAAGGGTGAACCTTGTAGAGTCTCAAGCTGTGCCAGGGGAGGTTTAGGCTGGAGGTGAGGAAGAAATTCTTCCCAGACAGAGAGACTGTCCCTTGGAATGTGCTGCCCAGGGAGGTGGTGGAGTCACCATCCCTGGAGGTGTTCAAAACCAGCCTGGATGAGGCACTTGGTGCCATGGCTTAGTTAATTAGATAGTGCTGGGGGATAGGTTGGGCTCAAAGGTCTTTCCCAACATGGTTAACTGTGTGTGCTCTGTGTTTAGGGTTATTGGTTGGACTTGGTGATCCTGAGGTTCTTTTACAACCTGAACATTTCTGTGATTTCTGTGTATTTGTTTCTTTGTGGGATGATGATTGCCATCTTCTCAGTGATACTAAGTATGAGATATCCAGGCCCTTTCAATCAATGCTTCTGTATGATGTCCTCTATAAAAGGCTTTCCTCTCAAGCTCTTCTCTAAATTCCTTCAAGTTTATTTCCATTGCTTGGTATAAAAAGAGAGCAGACAAACAAGACGAATCCTTCAAAGGATTCTCAAGTTATTATTGATAGTTGGCAGACCCAAAAACTGATTCATCTTCATGCAAAGATTGTTGAGAAGCTTGACAGGTTGTTTCAATGCACATTCAGAGCTTCCTGAAGCAGAGTTATCATCTTTCATTTGTGCACATTTCCAAAAGGAATCTTCAGAGTTTACAGAGACATTTGCCAAATGACATTTCCCTATCTTTATCAAGTGCTGTGCTGTTATGGAATGAACAAATCAGATGTGGCTCTTGGTGCAGTGCTCCTGCAGTACGCAAAGGATTCTTAAGATTCAAGCAATAGCATGAAATGAGCACGGTCCTGGTTTGAAATAGGGTTAAAAGAGTCCCCATGAGTTCTTTTCAGTGGAGGATATTTGTGATTGCAAAGGAGCTGAAATGGTGTTGGGCATGGTTAATTTTAGTACATGCTGACTATGACCAAAGATGGAATCTATATATATGCAACCACTGTGGGTACTGCAGAAGGAAAAGCATACCCAATCTGGAGTGATATGCTTTATGTGCATACACTGTGTGAACATTCACATGAGTCACCCACCATGATGAACTCCTGTTCTAAGCAAATAACTGCTCCTTTTTATGTGTGTTTGGTTGGATCAGAATGCTAGACATATTCTGGCACACAGAAATTAGGGACTTGTTCAGTACACCTTTCAGTATTAGTTGTGACTCTCAGCTGCAACACCCAAAAGCAAATTTAAGTATTTCCTGCCCATTTGGGGCCAAAATCTAGAAGGTGAATTTGAATTGCTGCTATGCCAGTTGTCTGTGGCAGGAGCATTCTGCCTCAGCTCCACACAACAGGAGGTTTATGCTGGCAGGTGGCACCTAGTAGCTGAGAGGCAGTTTAGCAAGCAGCTTGGTACAATTTTCAGTTGCTAGCTACCAGCTCCTGCTCAGACAGAGTGACTGTAACCATGTGAAATGTTTCTATGTGTGGTAACACATCAAAAGCATATTCAAATCTGGCATGATAGGAGACATGAATGAGCTCATGTCAGAATTCATTTGCATAAGGATAGAGAAGTGAAGCAGCGCTCCCCACAGATCTAAAGTTCTTACTACCTGGGAGCAATGGCATTGGACTATATGAGCCATAGAATCATAGAATCAGTATGGTTGGGAAAGACCTCAGAGATCATCAAGCCCAACCTGTCACCCAACACCTCATAACTAACTAAACCATGGCTTCAAGTGCCACATCTTTCTGTGTTGTTTTTCTTGCTTCAGTTATAGTTTGGTATCTTCCAGGTTTTTAAGAGAAATGCTGTGCCAAACCCACTGTGGTAGGTAGAAGCTTGAGTGACACCCATTACGTCCCTCGAGGATAAATAACTTGAGTTCACTTGGTTCAGTTTGTTGTGTCATTATTGGCATGAGTGGCTTGCCAGCAGGTTGGCAAAGTGTTCACATGTAAGACATGGCAGATTCCCAGGTGGCCAAGAAGGCCAATGGCATCCTGGCCTGTATCAGGAGTGGTGTGGCCAGCAAGAGCAGGGAAGTCATTCCGCCCTGTACTCAGCACTGGTTAGGCCACACCTTGAGTCCTGTGTCCAGTTCTGGGCCCCTCAGTTTAAAAAAGATGTTGAGTTGCTGGAATGTGTCCAGAGAAGGGCAACAAAGCTGGGGAGGGATTTGGAGCAGAGCCCCGTGAGGAGAGTCTGAGGGAGCTGGGGTTGCTTAGCCTGGAGAAGAGGAGGCTCAGGGGAGACCTTCTTGCTGTCTACAGCTACCTGAAGGGAGGTTATAGCCAGGTGGGGGTTGGTCTCTTCTCCCAGGCACCCAGCACCAGCACAAGAGGACACAGACTCAAGATGCACCAGGGGAGGTTTAGGCTGGATGTTAGGAAGAAGTTCTTCTTTGAAAGAGTGATTGGCCATTGGAATGTGCTGCCCAGGGAGGTGGTGGAGTCACTATCACTGGAGGTATTTAGGAAGAGATTGGATGAGGCACTTGGTGCCATGGTTTAGTTGATTAGATGGTGTTGGGTGATAGGTTGGAATTGATGATCTCAAAGGTCTTTTCCAACCTGGTTAATTCCTTTCCTATTCTATTCTGTTCTGTTCTATTCTATTCTGTTCTGTTCTATTCCATTCTATTCTATTCTATTCTATTCTATTCTATTCTATTCTATTCTATTCTATTCAAACATCTGCATCATCTTAATGCAAAGGCTTGTTTGTGTCTGCGCTGTCCAATCTGAAGAGCTGATTAAGGTTTTGGTCAAGGGTCACAGCCTTTCGCTTGGTTTCTTCTGATATTCCCTCTAGTCCATGAGCCATTACCAACCATAACAATCAATACACTTATTAAAAGAGGAAGATCACCAGGGAGGTTTTAATAGTGACCAGTAGCACTTAGGGCTATTTCTTGGCAGCTTAAACATAATTGATATGAGCAGCTCCAGTGATGACTTATGAATAGCCAGGCATGGTATTAAAGTTATCTGAGTAAATCAGGTGATTGACCATATGCAATTACAAGTGCATACAAGGCCTTAGTGCTTCCTGGGTTGCAAAAATGGAGATTTATTAAACTGCATTAAAAATGAGTCTCTTGTTTGTATTTATATAAAAACATACTGAGTTTTTTGCTATTTGGCAGCTAACGTTTCTGGAAGGGAAATGGATTCAAGGGATATTCTTTGACTCTCTGCTTCTGAAGGGAGTGTGTGAGCAACTGTGCTATGCAGTGAATCAATACTTTGTTTCACCAGAAAACAGCTTTTGCTGGTTTCCAGCATAGAGCAGTGAAAATTAGGGACTTACACCATTATTCTTTCTGCTGGTTTGATGCAGTTAGGGATATTTTCAGTTCCACTAATTGTGCACAAAATGCTAAGAATGGTCTATTCATTGTTGAGTTGTTTCTTTTTTTTGGCATATGTAACATCCATTGTGTGATACCTGCATTGTGTACATATGAGTGCAATGTTCCTTGTCTCTGGAGCACTATAAGATCTAAAATTATCTTACAACATTGTGTTGGTCATCTCCTATATGAAAGAAGCAGCCCTGATCTCTTCAGTGGTTTGGTTTTCATACTGAACTTCCAGGTTTCTGTGTACTTGCTCTGAAACTTAAGTATCTGGGGGTAAAAAATTATTCAAAACCAGAGTACTATTTCTGCTCTTCCTAAACAGTCCTCTGGGCAAGACTGCATGTGTTGTATGTTGCCTGTAAAACCTGTTACACAGAGTTCCTTGTATGTTTGCCAGATTAAATACTTCTAAGGATAGTTATCAGAGATACTGTGATTGCACTGTATGTCCCTCCATGTTATACTTTGACCTTAATACCTTGTTCCTTCAATTTTGGTCTGATTCAGTACAGCCTTTCTTATATCCTAGTGCTGTGTTAGCATTTATAATGAAATGTTTTGCCTGACTAGCAGGAGATTGCTAAAAATGTGCTGGGAATGGACTTCAGCCATACAAGAGCAATCCAGCTGTTGATAAAGCAGTAGATTAATATAATCCAAAATCATATATCAAAATATGGTTAGTGTAAACACTGCACTCCATTCCAGTCTCAAGCTCCTCTTTCATTTCTGCAGGCTATTCATTCTGTTGCTTGGCATCATGAAGGCAAACAGTTCATGTGCAGTCACTCTGATGGCAGCTTGACCCTATGGAATCTGAAAAGTCCTAACAGACCATTCCAGACCACAATTCCACATGGTAATTTTGATGGTTAAAATGGTATAAATGAGGCCAGAAGTATTGACTCTATTGCCAATTGATACATTACCTGGAGTACTGTGTCCAGAAGGGGGCCTACAAGAAGGCTGGTTAGGGAGTTCTTAGGATTTCAGGTAGTGATAGGACTAGGGGGAATGGAATGAAGCTGGAGGTGGGGAGATTCAGGCTGGACATGAGGAAAAAGTTCTTCACCATGAGAGTGGTGAAGCCCTGGAATGGGTTGTCCAGGGAGGTGGTTGAGGCCCCGTCCCTGGAGGTGTTTAAGAGGAGGCTGGATGAGGCTCTGGCCAGCCTGATCTAGTGTGAGGTGTTCCTGCTCATGGCAGGGTGGTTGGAACTAGATGATCCTTGTGGTCCCTTCCAACCCTGACTGATTCTATGATTCAGTTCTGATGCCCCCAGCATAAGAAGGACATCAAGTGTCTGGAGCAGGTCCAAGGGAAGGCCACAAAGATAATCAGAGAGCTGGAGCACTTCCCCTATGGGGACAGGCTGTGAGAGTTGGGGCTGTTCAGCCTAGAGAAGAGAAAGGTCCTGGGAGACCTTATAGCAGCCTTCCAGTACCTGAAGGGGGCCTACAATAAAGCTGGGAAGGGACTTTTTACAAAGGCTTGTAGTGATAGGATGCGAGGGAATGGCTTGAAGCTTGAGGAGGGTAGATTTAGCTTGGACATTAGAAAGAAATTCTTTACAGTAAGGATGGTGAGCCACTGGAACAGGGTGCCAAGGGAATTCGTGGGTGTCCCCTCCCTGGAGGTGCTCAAGGCCAGTTTGGATGAGACCTCAAGTAACTTGGTCTAGTGGAAGGTGCCCCTGCCTATGGCAGGGGGTTTGGGTACTAGATGATCTTTAAGGCCACTTCCAACCCAAACCATTCTGTGAGTTTATGATTACCAAGAAGCCTGGCTGAGGGGAGAGGGAAGAAGAAAGGAAGAAAAATTCTGTGTTCTTAAGATTCCTAATTTGTTTTATCATTTTTAATCACAGAAATATGAAATACAAAATTATGAATTATTTTTCTAATACCTAAGCAGAGTTTCTCATGTCTCAGCTTCAGTCCTCCCATCTGTGTGCCTCTGAGAACAGTCTGGCTCCATCAGCACTGTATCTTCCAGTCACGTGGTTGTCAAAAGCAAGCACAGGCTGTCAAAAGCAACAACCCCAAAATTGTTATCTTTTAGTGACTTCTCTCTGGCTGAAAGAAAGGGCTGAGCCACAATTAACCAAGAATCCCTGAATTTCAATTGTACACTTCATTTAATTGTATCACTCAACTGGTTTCACTCCAGAGCATGAAACGTTTCGTCAAGAAAAGGAACTGAGTCGATCTAAGAATGTAACTTAAGAAACAATTAAGCTGTTTATGGCCATAATATAATCAGGGGGGGGAAAGGCATACATTGGTCAAATTCATTAATTATTAGCTAAGTGTCATCCTTGTCAGTAATCTGCCTGGGTTTTAGATGTCTTTGATGTGTGGTCTATGGTCCTTTAGATGTACGCAGCAGTAAAACCATAAAGCCAGAGCAGAAGTAATTAATTTAGACAAATGCATATTTTATGGGAACAGGAACCCAACACTCATCAACTCCTTAGCTTTAAAGTTCTATTAGCATGACATTTTAATACAGTTTTCATCTTTCTTTTCTTAGGAAAAGTTCAAAGAGATGGAAAAAAGCCTGAGTCTTGTAAACCAATACTTAAAGTAGAGTACAAGACCTGTAAGAGCAGGTATGTCGTTCGCTCTGCGATTCGTTCAGTGTCCCATTCCAGTGTTAAAGTGCCTTCAGAATCTGCTTTGCTCTCTTGTTGAAAAGCTATTTATTAGTCTTTAAAGGCACTAAATAGATAATGCAAACTTGTATGGAACTATGTACACTTACAATGTTGTGGTTTTTTCATGCAGTGAGCCGTTTGTCATATTTTCTGGTGGATTGTCGTACGATAAGCCTTGTCGAAGACCAAGCTTAACAATCATGCATGGGAAAGCAATTACAGTTCTTGAGATGGATCACCCTATAGTTGATTTTTTAACTCTCTGTGAAACTCCATATCCAAATGGTGAGTTTATTCAGCGAAACACAGTTGTGGAGAGCATAAATGAAGTGATCTTCCCTCATACCTTCCCACTCCAGGGACTTCCAGTTGTCTCCACCTGGAGAAAACCACATCACTGAAAGTACTTGTGTGCATTCTCAATGTAGGAAGCAAGTAATAAGTGGACAATAAAGCATGCATTCATCTCCAAATATAACCTAGAAAGAAATGGGCTGCTGTGAGGAAATATTGCTATTACTCAAGCATACATGCTTACATTTCTGACACTGTTCATGATGGTGAAAATCTCCAGATTGCTATATTATTGAAGATTAAATTATCACTTATCTGCAAAAAAAGCTCTTACACTGCAGCCTAAAGTGAGCTGTTAAAAGTATTTTAACCATAGAATCATCAGTAAATTTGCGGACGACACCAAGCTGGGGGCAGGATTTGATCTGCTGGAGGGCAGAGAGGCTTTGCAGAGGGACCTCGACAGGCTGGACAGATGGGCAGAGTCCAAGGGCATGAGATTGAACACATCCAAGTGCCGGGTTCTGCACATTGGCCACAGCAACCCCAGGCAGTGCTACAGGCTGGGGTCAGAGTGGTTGGAGAGCAGCCAGGCAGAGAGGGACCTGGGGGCTGCTGGTTGATTGTAGGCTGAATATGAGCCAGCAGTGTGCCCAGGCAGCCAAGAAGGCCAATGGCATCCTGGCCTGCATCAGGAACAGTGTGGCCAGCAGGAGCAGGGAGGTCATTCTGCCCCTGTACACTGCACTGGTTAGGCCACACCTTGAGTACTGTGTCCAGTTCTGGGCCCCTCAGTTTAGGAAGGAGGTTGTCTTGCTGGAGCGTGTCCAGAAAACGGCAACAAAGTTGGTGAGGGGTTTGGAACACAGCCCTGTGAGGAGAGGCTGAGGGAGCTGGGGTTGCTTAGCCTGGAGAGGAGGAGACTGAGGGGTGACCTTATTGCTCTCTACAACTACCTGAAGGGAGGTTGTAGCCAGGCAGAGGTTGGTCTCTTCTCCCAGGCAGCCAGTACCAGAACAAGAGGACACAGTCTCAGGCTGCACCAGGGCAGGTTTAGACTGGATCTTAGGAAGAAGTTCTATACTGAGAGAGTGATTGCCCACTGGAATCAGCTGCCTGTGGAAGTGGTGGAGTCACCTTCATTGGAGGTGTTCAAGAAGAGGCTTGATGGGGTGCTTGGTGCCACGGTTTAGTTTTTTAGTTGTTTAGGTGGGTTGTATTGTACTGTATTGTATTTAGGTGGGTTGGATTGGTTGATGGGTTGGACATGATGATCTTGAAGGTCTCTTCCAACCTGGTGTATTGTATTGTATTGTATAATCATAGAATCTATGAGGTTGGAGAAGACCTCAGAGGTCATCAAGTCCAACCTATTTACTGCATATTGTGGAACTGCCAAATGGTGAAGCCCATGCAGAGAAACCCCCAGAAAGTTAATCAAGAAAGGCTGTAAGCCAAAAGTGGACTAAGTTTAGCATTTTAATCCCTCAAGCAGAAAAGCAAAACAAACCTTAGATGCATGGCTCAATCGAGTACATACTCAAAGTACTTAGTAAAAGCAAAATGTATATTTGTTTCAATGTGCATTTTTCAGTAATCAAAGTTTGTTTTGGCCTTCATTTAACTGTGCCAAATACGAGTGACACTTCCCAGGAATAATATTTGGAACCTCTCCCCAGCTCACACTGTAACATTTCACTGGAGGTGTTTAAGAAGAGGCTGGATGGGGTGCTTGGTGCCGTGGTTTAGTTGATTAGATGGTGTTGGGTGATAGGTTGGACTTGATGATCTCGAAGATCTTTTCCAACCTGGTTGATTTGTTTTCTATTCTATTCCATTCCATTCCATTCCATTCCATTATTCTATTCTATTCTGTTCTATTCTATTCTATTCTATTCTATTCTATTCCATTCCATTCCATTCCATTCCATTATTCTATTCTATTCTATTCCATTCCATTCCATTATTCTATTCCATTCCATTCCATTCCATTCCATTCCATTCCATTCCATTCCATTCCATTATTCTATTCTGTTCTGTTCTATTCTATTCCATTCCATTCCATTCCATTCCATTCCATTCCATTCCATTATTCTATTCCATTCCATTCCATTCCATTCCATTCCATTCCATTCCATTCCATTCTATTCTATTCTATTCTATTCTATTCTATTCTATTCTATTCTATTCTATTCTATTCTATTCTATTCCATTCCATTCCATTCCATTCCATTCCATTCCATTTAAGATTTTTTGTTTAACCTGTTTTATTCATTGCCTTGTATATAAACAGGCCACAAATGTACATTTGTAGCTGTGCTTAAAGGAAGATAAATCAAGTGCAATCAATTGACTCAGCCTTTTGGCCATCACAGGAGAGTACTCTGAGCTTGCATATGCTGGAATTGTTTGCTGCTGCTGAAGAGAGAGTCATAATTTCATGTTTATGTTTTTTATGCATCAAGGGAAGCATTTATTTTTACTCTTTATAAATGAGAAAAGCATTTAATAAAAAACCCCAAACAACATAATCTCATAAAGTGTGTGTGGGAGGTGTGGTATGTCAATATTGCCCCTGGAGGTGTTCAAAAAAGGATTGGACGTGGCACTTGAAGCCATGATTTAGTAGTCATGAGGTCTTGAGCGACAGGTTGGACTTGATGATCTTTGAGGTCTTTTCCAACCTTATTGATTCTATGATTCTAATGTCTAAATTGAACACAGCAGAATTACAGGATTCCATTGGAATTGCTTTGGAAATGAGGATATTGTGTATCAGTGAGTGCATTGGGCCAGCTGTTCTTAATCTGGTTTTGAAGAACAGTTCCACACAGCAGAAGTATTACTATGGGACAGCAAAAATACATTTTCTGTATAGTAATTGGATTCAGCAATGCAGTGATACACACAGCCTATGGGTTTTTTTCTTTGATTTCCATACCCCATCATCCTGGCAAGTTATAGTATAACAATTCTATTTCTACTCTGTATGCCATCAGCAGTAGTGGCCCAAAGTAATTTCCCAGCTCCTATCTGGCTCTGGTTTGCAGATATGTGTAGTTTCTGCCTGGACTTGGGATTTCTATCTTGAAAACTTTTGTTTGATATACTGTGAATGATTAGAGAACATAAATATGTTTTGCCTTTTAAAAAGTGGCTGTTAGAACTCCATCTCTTTTTCACCTGATTCCTTGCTTACAGAATTTCAAGAACCCTATGCTGTAGTTGTGCTTCTGGAAAAAGATCTCATTGTTGTTGACCTGACACAAAGCAAGTAAGTATGGAGTTTGGCATGAAGTTTCTTGTGTATCTTAACTGTCCAGCAAATTATGATAAAGATCCAAATGTTATTATGCAGTGTCATTTTAATATCCAATATCATTTACTCTGGGTAATTCACTCCATATGTTTACTGCTATTTAAAGAGCAAAGATCAGCTAAGCAATTTGTGATGATATTTGTTCTTAAGTTTGGGAACAAACTTAAATCTGTGGTCCATTCAGCATATCCCTCAAACACTGACTCAGTATCAAAGTTAAGTAATGCTTGGTCACATGCTGAATTATGACCTCAATGTATGTCTTGGAAATCAGATTCAACTAATACAAATATGCATGCCCTAACCTCACTAGGCTCCACAGGGACAGCCTGATCTAATTGGATCTGTCCCTGCTCAGTGCATAGTGGGGGTTAGACAAGGTGACTTTTGAGTATTCCTTCCAAGACAATGAGATCTGTGAATCTGTGACTATCACTTAAGCATTTACTTAAGTACCTTAATAAGTAATGGCATCAATTTATAGTGGATCTGTGGGATAGTTTCATGATTCAGCTGCTGATTTAAATGTCAAATAGTCCTTTCACATCAGAGTCAATGTTCATCTCAAAGAGGAACTATGCGTTGTGGAACAAACCAGCCTGATCTAGTGTAGAGTGTCCCTGCCCATGGCAGGGGGGTTGGAACTAGATGATCCTTGTGGTCCCTTCCAACCCTAACTGAAACTATGAAACTATGAAACTAATGTGTCCTGGAATGCAGAATCCAATTCTATATTTTGTTCTGCCTCCAACACTGCAAGTAATTCACATCCATGTTCACAGTGCTACAACTAGAAACAGATTTTGCCCTCAGCATCTTGAAACATTTTTCAGTGAACCATATTCTGATCTTTCAAGAGTAATTCAAATAATCTCAGCAATATAAAATGGATGTAACTGAAATCAGAATCAGAGCTCCTACATTTTTCAGTTGCAAATACCATTGTGTAATAGGCCAGAAGTGAGGCCTTCCTTCTTATCAAGCTGTCGGAAGTGAGAAATAAACCAAGACCCACTTCATCTCTTATCACAATGGTTCATTGTAGAATCAGTACTCTGCCAAGCCAATAGGCTAAGCTCCTCGATGCAAAACTCACAGCAGTATAGGTAATTCTTAGGTCATGATATGTATCATAGCCATGATCCTGAAGTGTCTGTAGAATGTGTCCCTTCTGTGTGGAGTAGGTTTTTGAGATGTTGGGGAATATTAGTTTGCAATCATCATTCAGACAAGTAGCTCTATTAGCCTTAGGAACTCTTCACATGAATGAGTGTTTCTGTGACAGGAGGATTCTTGTCACAGCAGTGGCATTTTGCTATTGTCATTGGAATAATTACACATGGGTTGTGATAAATAAAGGCAAATAGATGTTATCAGCAATGATTGTACTGCTACATGCTAATATATAAGAATGTGTTTCTTTCTATGGCTCGGTGTGTCACAGTGCTTCTAATAAATTGTCTTCCTTAACTAGTTTTCCAATCTTTGAAAATCCATATCCTATTGACATTCATGAGTCACCTGTTACCTGCACAGAATATTTTGCGGACTGTCCTCCAGATTTGATTCCTGTGCTCTATTCTGTAGGAGCAAAACATAAAAAGCAAGGATACAGCAACAAGGTAAACAAAACCAAATGTTGTTGGGTTGGTTTTTTTTAAACAAAGCAATTAGATGTACATCCTATGTTTTTGTAACATCTTACAAGACTATTATGATTTTATTTCTGTAATCATCTGTTCTGGTTGGAGGCCAGGGAGATGCCCCTTTTGACCCTGAGAGGGGCAAAAGAATGACACTCATCACACCAATGGATTGCAGAAGTGATGGAAAGTTTAAATGGAAGAGCAGTTAGTGTTTTACAGAAGCTACAAGCACAGTGACAAAAGAAACCCAAAGCATACAGAGTCCCCTGCAGCACACCCAAAAGCCTCCCAAACACTTCCAGTTTCCCCACCTGAGGGTATACCCAAAACTCCCCAGGGCTCTTTCTTCTCCTTCCCACCCCCCCCACTGCTAGGCTAGTCTCAGGCTGGCCTAAGAGGCCTTGAGTTACTCCCCCACCATTACCCAATAGGGAGCATCTCCCACAGGAGCAGAGAGGGAAGAAAAGAGTTACCCAATGGGGAGCATCTCCTACAGGAGGAGAGAGGGAAGAAAGAGCAAGAGAAAGACTTTGCAGATGGATTTATAGGGAGCAGGATATTATGGGTATGAAATACACAGCTTCCTGTGTCCACCTACTGGGCTGGACCCTCGGGACCCCGGAGGTGTAACTTATGTGGAGAAGAGAAGGCTCCGAGGTGACCTCATTGTGGCCTTCCAGTATCTGAAGGGGGCCTCCAAGAAGGCTGGGGAGGGACTTTTCAGACTATCAGGTAGTGATAGGACTAGGGGGAATGGGATGAAGCTGGAGGTGGGGAGATTCAGGCTGGACATGAGGAGGAAGTTCTTCACCGTGAGGGTGGTGAAGGCCTGGAATGGGTTGTCCAGGGAGGTGGTTGAGGCCCCGTCCCTGGAGGTGTTTAAGCCCAGGCTGGATGAGGCTCTGTCCAGCCTGATCTAGGGTAGAGTGTCCCTGCCCATGGCAGGGGGGTTGGAACTAGATGATCCTTGTGGTCCCTTCCAACACTAACTGAAACTATGAAACTATGTGGCAGGAACAGGAGGCACCCAGCCTAAACTGCCACATCATCACTTTCAAGATGGTGTAACCAGCAGCTTAGCAGTATGTTTACAGGCTGTTATTTGTCCCTCAGAAACACCATCCCTTAAGCACAGCTATGAATGACTGTTATATAGGACTTCATTATGAGGCCTCTGGAATTATGACAAATCAGACTCAGTTATAAGCAAGCCATCAGTTTACAATTTGAATTTGCATGGATAAATTGTCTTTAAAAAAAGTATAAGCATTGTAACTGAAAGAGGTTAGCAGAAGAGCCTCAATGAAAGTTGAAGGTTGACAGCATGTCTGTGAGGGTTTTATTAAACAGAGATACTAATAATTATTTTACTGAGCTACCAAAGGCTTAACATAATGCTTTTAGAAATAGGACAAGCTGCAGAAATAATAACAAACACAATTATTTTATGGAGTATTAGTCTGGTTTGTGTTTTGACTTAAACTAATCCATCATAATGGGGGCTGGTTTTGTTTGTTTTAATGGGTAAGCAAATAAGACTTTGTCAGGTTTTTATTCATATTAGCAGAAGTATTCTCCTTGGAGCTGCCTTATTTTCCATGACCTGAGAAACTGGGCTCTTCTTTTGGGTTTTCATTCAGAAAAGTGCTTCAGAAAATATTTTTTCCTCTAGTTTGAATGTGTCTGCTTATCTGTTCTTACCTAATATACACTGTTTCCCTAAGTTTTCACCTCCTACCTCTATTCATTGTAATCACTCTTGTCCCCTGGCTTTATTTGTGCACAGAGCAATACATGCTCTGAATGTAGGTCGCCACTCATTTGCCACCCACCTATTTCTGTACCCACAAACATCACTGCATGGTTCCATATAACCAGTTTTTTTCCCCAGTTTTCTTCCCCCCACTCATGCTCTAGACACATCCTCACCCACTCTGCACATAGTTTTATCGTTCACATTCTGTATCCATGCAGGTCAAGCTTTAGGCACAGACCAGCATCCTGCTCTACCAACCTAGGCCAAGGAAGAGAATGGAAGTCTTGTCACTATGTAATGGTTTAGTGCAAGGGCTAAACTCCCTGCTCCCCCAACATAAAAGTGAGGGGAAAAGTAACACACAAAACTCAGGGTTGAGATAAAGAGATGAGAGTTTAAGATAAGATAAGATATCATAATCACAGTGGATAATTATGTCAGCTAATAATCTAATTAATCTAATAATACAGTGCATGATTACCTTATCTTAGCCTGTTTGTAGAAGAACAGTGAAATACAGGGGAGAAAAGCCCAGCATAAAACAGAAAACCAAACCCAGCAGCTACCCAGCTCCCACCCATTTCAACATCATTGCCTGCAGAAAAGAGACCACACCCAAGAAGCCAGAACCAAGAAGCTGGAACAGGAAGCCTCCCATGTTGCAGTCTGAACTTCAAGCCCCATAATACTTTGCTGCAGTTAGCATTTTCCTTTGTTGAAGCTGGCAAGACTGCAGGATGGTATGAGCTACAGCAGCAGGTTCAACTCAATCCACTAGTAAAAAATATGCAGAGAAGAGATGATGGTTTCATACCTTCTGTAAATGTTGCATTCCCTTATCTTGTATCTTGTGGTCTCTTGCTCAGATATTTGTTTCTGGGACACTCTTTTCAGCAGTCTTTGTCCTCAAAATAGATTTGCAGTCTATTCAGTGTCCTATGGAAACTCCAAGAGTCCAGCAATATGGAAAGAGCAACACAGCCTTATATTATTCCTTCCTCTGGTTCCTGTTTTGTGCTCTTGAGTGCTACCTGTGCAGAAATACTTTAAAAACATAGAGCTTTAATTAATCACATTTTTAAAATGATGTGTTTCAAAAGCTTTGGTTGGTGGTATAATAATGTTAATCAGCTTTAAGCCTTGAATGCTACATGGGTTTGTTCCTTTTATGAGTTGTGTTGCTTTTTTGGAGGAAGATGTTGTTTAGATTAAAAACTAACTCAGCAAGACTCATCAGAGTTAGTTGTCATCTCTGTACTCTTGTTGTTTGTTTAGGAGTGGCCTATCAGTGGTGGAGCATGGAACCTTGGAGCTCAGACCTATCCTGAAATCATCATTACAGGGTGAGAATAAAACTGAGGATTGTTACTTTTAAGACATTAGTGTCTACAGCTTTTGACTATGGGTTAGCTATAGATAAGAGTTGACCCTTCACAAAATACCCATATCCTCTGCATTTGCAGTATGGAGTCTTTTCCCTTGCACACAGTCCCCACAGAAATTCCCATTTGCTGTAGAAAACAGAGATTTTCACTTGGGGATGAGCTACCATGAAGAATGATCATTTGAGGCTCCAGAAAGTCCACATACTTGGGAGAGTGGGGTCTTTGGCAAGGAGAGTTCAATGAAAGGGAACATTTGTGCCTTGAAGGTAATAGAGAATAGCTTTTAAAAGGGGAAGAGCTGTTCTTCTGTAGCTGTTGTCCTGTAGCTGGTGTCCTTTGGCCTTCTGGGGACTTTGTAAGTGGGGAGTGTTTGGGAATTCATCTTAATGCCCCAGCACTAGTGAGGCTGTGGTGCACTGCGATGAATTTTACCTTGTGAGTGGAGAGGCAGCCCCATAACAAAAAGATCTAGAAAGGCTCAAATCGCAGTAGAAGCAATGCCTGCTGGATTTTCACTGTAAAACAGAAGCTATTTAGCTTTGATGCACTGTGTTTCCCGCTGGTTGTTACTTAACACTTCCTTTTAAAATAAATATTATGATTTGTGCAATAAGGTGCTGAAGGGATTATTCTCATTCTAAACAGAAATGTCTTCTTTCCTCAGCATTACTTCAGGGATGGTTTTACATTGATATGAAGAACACAGCTGTAAGGGATTAAGCAAAATTAAGCTCCCTTCTGTTTTGTCCTAGTTCATTATACAAACTTAGGGTGCATAAGGTTTAGACTGGCTCACTGCAAAGCCAAAAGGGCTGTCATTTAAACCTGGCATTAGTGTGGGAATTCATTTCTTGCTGTTGCAAGCTTAAAATTCACTGAGGCTTCGTTCTCTGTAGGAAATGCACAAACAAGTGTTTTATTTACCTGGTCAAACCAATAACAGAATATTTTCTTACAGTTATTGCATGTATGATTGTATACTGTCAGGAAGAGAAGTACCACGTGAGCAAAATACAGGTTTTCTGTTTATTGATTTCATTCCCTGAAAGTAGATGGTGTTCTACAATTGCATCTTGTTTTAACACATTAATTTTTTTATGTTTTTTTTTTAAGCCATGCAGATGGATCAGTAAAGTTTTGGGATGCTTCTGCCAGTAAGTCTCTAAGTTCACTGTTCTATAAATGCTGACAAATCACACACAGACTTCAATAGATGGGTATAGCGTGATGCTTAACTGTATGAGAAGTAATACCTGTAATTATATGAAGAAGAATACAATAATACAATACAATACACCAGGTTGGAAGAGACCTTCAAGATCATCGCGTCCAACCCATCAACCAATCCAACCCACCTAAATACAATACAATACAATACAATACAATACAACACAACCCACCTAAACAACTGAAAAACTAAACCGTGGCACCAAGCACCCCATCAAGGCCCTTCCTGAACACCTCCAATGAAGGTGACTCAATCACCTCCACGGGCAGGTGGATTCAGTGGGCATTGGAGGTCTCTCAGTAAATGATGGAGGGCTTTCAGCAAATTTTTAGGTTAAGGAAAAGCCAGTGCTACTGAGTTATATTTGATAGAAAAGGAGGGAAAAGCTTGAGAGGAATAAAAACCCCACATCCAGCATACCAAGCCTATGAAGGACGAAGTGTTGGTAAAAAAATTCCTAGAGCATTGTCTTCTTCTGTGTATAAAAGAGTGGACACACTCTTGTATTCAGTTAAAGCTGGTATTCAGTTCTGCCTTTATAGGTACTGGTCCTGAGTGCTTTTTTCCTGACCTTATGCAGTTATTAATTAATGCCACTGATAAATGAATATAAAAGTAGTAAAAAAATCAAGGAGGAATGTCAATGAAACCAAATGAGGTTAATTATAACCCCTCCTTTACCTCTGAAATTCATGTCTGTGGAATTCTATTCTCACCAAAAGCTTCTGGATAGGAATGCTTTATGAGCAGGTATCAATGCAGGTATTCTTATTAGTCATGAAATGCAAAGCATTTTAGAACTCCTCTTTGTTCAGAATTCTTTGTGTTCCCTGGGTCACCAAAATTCTATCCTAATGTCTTCTCCTGAAGCAGCAATGAGTCTTTACATTCTAGCAAGGCAATAACCTCAGAAAAATGGAATCTTAGTTTCATATCTCATTAGGAGAACAGAACCATTATCAGAGCCTCCCTGTAGCATTCAGTGTAAGCCTAATTATGGACATAACAGTTCACTGACACCTCTGGCATCCTGTCCCAGAGAGTACTAAGCATCTCTTCACCAATATCTATTTTGGAAGTATTAAATGCATATCCTAACAGTACCTAGGCAACAGAATAATATCTGTGTTGTGTCCAGAGAAGGGCAACAAGGTTGGTGAGGGGTTTGGAACACAAGCCCTATGAGGAGAGGCTGAGGGAGCTGGGGTTGCTTAGCCTGGAGAGGAGGAGACTCAGGGGTGACCTTATTGCTCTCTACAACTACCTGAGGGGAGATTGTAGACAGGCAGAGGTTGGTCTCTTTTCCCAGGCAACCAGCACCAGAACAAGAGGACACAGTCTCAGGCTGTGCCAGGGGAGGTTTAGACTGGATGTTAGGAGGAAGTTCTATACAGAGAGAGTGATTGCCCATTGGAATGGTCTGCCCAGGGAGGTGGTGGAGTCACCATCATTGGAGGTATTCAGGAGGAGACTTGATGGGGTACTGGGTGCCATGATCTAGTTGTTTAGGTGGATTGGATTGGTTGATAGGTTGGACACGATGATCTTGAAGGTCTCTTCCAACCTGGATTTATTGTATTGTATAATACCCATCTTCTTCTTCTCTTTAGACCTTCACAAGGTTCTTTATTACGCTCTAATGAAAGGAGAAAGGGAAGCGAGGAATTTTTATATCTGATTTGCTTCATGTTATTTTGTTTTAATATGTTTTAATATATTCCAGTTACTCTGCAGATGTTGTACAAATTAAAAACATCGAAGGTCTTCGAGAAACAGAAACCAGGAGAAGGAAAAGCGACAGCTGAGATTGTGGAAGAAGATCCTTTTGCTGTTCAGATGATGTACTGGTGCCCGGAAAGCCGAATTTTCTGTGTGGCAGGGGTTTCTGCGTATGTGGTGGTTTACAGGTTCAGCAAACATGAAGTAAACACTGAAATTGCAGTAAGTCCTTCATAATTTTGCTCTCTTGTCTAAGAACATCATTTCTAAATTGAATTGTCTTGCTGTTTCTGCTCATATTCTTAAGTAAAATGAATATCACGCTGTACAAGACAGACATTCAGGGACCTTCAAACCTTTTGAGTGAAATCTTGATCCTGCTAAAGTGAGTGACAATAACTTGGTTTTGAGAGCCAGCTCTCCACTTTTTTTGCTGTAATAGTGACAACCAGAACAGATTTCAGACAGTTTGCTTTTCAGACTTCATGGTACAGTAAATCTCTGTTGTATTTACCCTCTCTAAAAATAGTGGCTGCTGTATGTTGTGATTAGATAATGTACATTTTGTGCTTACATAATAGTGCTCTTATTAACTCAAGTATTAAATCTCCTTAATTTATGTTCATGGCATTAGTACCCCAGGGGACTGGAAATTGTCACTGGCTTTAACAACATTTCAAGAGTTGATTGGTTTTTTTCTAGCTTATGCTGACTTTATTCCCTTAAAAATGGACACTATATGGAATGCCAGATTATTTATGGCTAAGCACTTGATGGTTTCCTAAGTGTTATGTTGCTTTTTCCTCTTCAAATGCTTCTTTTTCTTTTGTTTTCAAGTCTTCAGAAGCCACCTTATTTCATACAGAATCACACAGTTAATGTTCTTTTAACTGCACTGCAGTCCCTTTTTACTTACAGCAAGACTGACTTTGGTTTTAACCTTGCATTTTTGCACAGGAGCCACAACCACTGCTAACAATGTGTCTGGACAGCATTTATAATGTAAAACATTCTTTCTTAAGTCCAAGAAGTTTAACAAGAGACTACTCTTAAGGCAAAGCCAAACTGAAAGTGACTGCCTCTGTAGGCTTGCCATTCTGTGGTGCTGGAGACCACTTTGCAGCTCAAAACACTCTCAGCAGAAAGCAATTCTTTGTGTCAGCCAGTGCTCAGCAAACCCCAGGGAGTGACCCAAAAATCTCTCTTTTATTTTCCACCTTTCCCAATTACAGCTCTTTTCCTTTTCACACTGTTTTCATGTACTTTAGAAAGTCTATAGCTCTAGCTTGGCAAAAACATGTCATTTTTGGCCTGTAGCCATGTGCCATCTGGTAAGGAAATGCATCACCTATAGCTCTTCTGTGGTTTTCCTCATATTTTTGTCCCCCAGAAGCAGTTATGAAGCAAGCTGAATGTATCCTTTCAGGAAAGCTTTAAAACTAATGAACACCTTACTGACCAGCTCATGTGTAATGGTGCTAAAATGGCTAAACTTTTGCATTCATGCATTGTTCCATAGTAAATGCCTCTTATCTCTGGCTGCCTAGCATTTAATTTCTTCATTTCCTGTCTTCTACTTTTGTGGCTGAATTGCATCAGAAATGGTATTTTCTGCAGTTTTTTAATATGTGCTATTTAACAGTGTCTCAGATTTTATCTGTAATTCAGAAGCATTTGTATGAGGAATTGTCCTCTAAAGAGTTGCTTTAATGCCATCGAATCTTGGTGGCGTGTCACTGAGTTCCCCCTGGGTTTTGTGAATCCCTGAGATGGGCCTCATCCTTTCCACATTTTTGCTGCAGGCATTCCAAGTCTTCCCTCCTAAATATTATATTTTTTTTAATAAAGAGTGTGGAAATCTCTGTTGGAATAAGTAGCTGACTTCAGGCTGCCTAGCTGTGTCTATACTGAGGCTGTGCTGGTCAGTCCCAGGATCTCTTTGCTGCCTGAGGAGAATCCAGGTTCTGGTGCTTTGTGTCTTCCTTCTCCAGCAGCCAGCCTGAGCTCAGCTCGAGTTCAAAATGCAAATCCCATCATTTTGAAGACCTCATGTTGGTTTGAGTGCCTGATGTAATGTTACTGCAGTGGTAAATGGGGAGCATGCAGTCTACTCAAAGGTTTCTCCATGTAGCAGGGAAGTCTGCTGCTGAACATGTCCCAGAGGCATAAATTGTGCCTGGAATTTCTTTAATAGAAATATCATATGCATCATTCCTTATCACATTCTGGAGGTAGGTAGTATGTGTGAGACAATCTTGGAGTCATGCAGTATGTAAAAAGCATTTTGAATCTACTCCATCCTGTCTCAAAAGGATATCTGGGTATCTATTACACATGATAACTTTTCTAGTGATCAGCCTTTTCTCAGGGAATCTCTTTTTCAAAGCCCTACAGAAGAACCACAGGAAAAAAGTTTACACTAATTTGAATGTAGAAAGGAAAATCAATGAGGCTGGTAGTGGGATCCTCAAAATAAATTGGTACAACAGGTCTGTACCACTTCCAAGGTCCAGCCAAAGCAGGGACCAAAACATAGAATCATAGAGTCAATAAGGCTGGAAAAGACCTCAGAGATCATCAAGTCTAACCTGTCACCCAACACCTCATGACTAATAAACCATGGCGTCAAGTGCCACATCCAATCACTTTTGAACACCTCCAGGGATGGTGACTCCACCACCTCCCTGGGCAGCACATTCCAATGGCCAGTTACTCTTTCTGAGAAGAACTTTTCTCCTCACCTCCAGCCTAAACTTCCCCTGGCACAGCTGAGTCTGTGTCCTCTTGTTCTGCTGCTGGTTGTCTGGGAGAGGAGACTAACCCCCTCCTGGCTACAACCCCCTTCAGGTAGTTGTAGAGAGCAAGAAGGTCTCCTCTGAGCCTCCTCTTCTCCAGGTTAAACTATCCCAGCTCCCTCAGCCTCTCCTCACAGGGCTTGTGTTCAAGACCATATAAAGATTCTCAGCCATGTTAGTACTCTACATTTCTCCTCCTCACTGCATGGATAGTAGCTAGAGCTTCACAAAATGAATTTTAGTAGAAAAAGGAAGACATGAAGAAAAACTCCCAAAGAATGATGCACTTCTAAATGACAAGCAGAAGAAAACACTCTTCAACAGTTACTCCAGTCTTACATGAAGATTAAACAGCATTACAAATTGTTTCAGTCAGCAGCAATTACTTCCAGGAGATTAGATTTTCCTCAGCTCAATATTTCACTCATTAGTCTTTGAAGGCAAATGGGGACCATAGGTTTCTTTAGGTGATTCAGACAAAAAATATCCATGGATTCTTTGATTCTTTCTCTTCTGGTTTAGCAGAATCACTTCTTTCTAAAATCTTATGTTTTAACACAGTGGTTGAGAAACAGGAGAAGCCTCAAGTCTGATCTTCATCTCCCTAGCCTCACAAAACCTAGGTATTTTCTTCATCTCCATTCTGGTACAGGTGATGTTTCAGTGGGAGAGCACTAATTAAAATGGAATTTTCAGTGTCTACGTCTGCAATTGCTTCTGATCACTTGAAAGTAACAGCACAACAATTACTGTTCAGCCAGTAACCCCAAGACCTTCTCTCTTTAAGGGCTGTACCTTGTTTCCTTTTCCAAATGCAGATCTCCTTCAATAATTAATGAGGTAGAAAGAATTGCCCAATATTTACTGTGATTCTCAGGTTTGATCTCAGATCTGTAGATCTGAGCTCTCTATCTAGTTTCTTCTGTGTTTTGGAGTCCTTCAGTTAAGGTTTCCTGAATTAAAGGAAAGAACTGAAGGGAGTTTGGGCCTGATTGGTCATCTTTTCTCCATCTAGAGAGCCTAGAAAGAAAGCAACAAGTAACTGGTTTGAACTTTGCTTTCCAGAATCCACCAAAGTCATATTTAGTCTAAGAAATGCAGAACTCTCTGCTCTGTTATTTCTGATTTCCTGACTCCCACCTCTGGACAAATGAAGTTCATCCATCAGTACTACCCACACTGTTGGTCTTCTGCACACTGGCTACAACCTGTTGTAGTAGGAAATGAGGAGGCAGACTTGATCATCATTCTTTTAATGGATTTGCTTAGGAAAGAAAGAATCAGAAAATAGGCAAAAAATTTTTCATGGCATTTGTCCTGAGACCTTCTTGTGCCAAAACATTTGTTTTGGGATGAGATTAACTTCTCTTCTCATAATAAATTATGGAAAGCTGTGTTCTCGCCTTTCACTTGAAATAAAAGGGTTGAATCCAAGTCAGCACTGGAATATACCTATGTATTTCTCAGTAAGCAGAGGGCAGAGGACTAGTTCCTATCTGCTTTTGCCATGAGGCTGTATAAAAAACAACTGACAGTATCCTTTGCCTGCAAATGATAATGATAAATGGGGGAGGGGAGGGTGTTGTAATTTTTCACAGAGAGGCTTCCTGACATTTATTTGAACTTAACAAGACTTTGAGCAGCTTCATTAAAGTTATAACTAAACTTTTTTATTTATTGAAGTCTCTAGAGGTACGACTTCAGTATGAAGTAGAAGATATCATTACTCCTGAACCGGAAACCAATCCTTCATTTCCAGATGCCTCCTCCCAGTTTCCTTCTTTAAAGAGCCTTTCGGGCAGTACCAACACTGTAGCAGGTGAAGGAACAATGAAGGATAGTATCCCATGTCTTAGGTAAGTCATGGTGGGTTAAAGTTTCCTCCCAACATCAACTTTGCCAGACCAACTCAGTTAGAAGCAAATGAAGCTGTATTTACAAGCAAAAGCTGCACTCTACAATGGACTGCAATGAATGTGTACAAAATATACAGGAGTCACAATATTATACAGATATTTACAGTTAGCAAACAACATGAAACCCCCCAGGTCAAGAGAACAGGGAAGCCATTCCACTGCCCCCCATGCCTCCCTGTCCCAAGAGAGAAAGGAGCAGAGAGAGAAGCAGTGGATTAGATTTAGCCCAAGGCCAGCCAAAGCACACAGATTCTCTCTCCCAAGCGAAGCAAAACAGCCAGAGATCAGAAGAGAAGTGAAAAGGCGAAGAATTGTTATGATATGGCTCATCTTATTCCAGATATTTACCCAATTAATTTGTTTAGAATAATCTTTTCTTTTCCTTTTTACACACAATAGTGATTTCTTTGGTTTATCTGGGTTAGGAATTGGCTGGAGGGCCAGGCCCAGAGAGGGGTGGTGAATGGTGTCACCTCCAGCTGGCGGCCAGTCACCAATGGTTTCCCCCAGGATCAGTGCTGGGCCCCATCCTCTTTAACATCTTCATTGATGATCTGGATGAGGGGATTGAGACAGTCATCAGCAAATTTGCAGATGACAACAAGTTGGGAGCAGATGTTGAGCAGTTAGAGGGCAGAAGGGCTCTGCAGAGGGACCTCGACTGGACAGATGGGCAGAGTCCAACAGGATGGCATTCAACAAGTCCAAGTGCCAGGTGCTGCACTTTGGCCACAACAACCCCATGCAGAGCTGCAGGCTGGGGTCAGAGTGGCTGGAGAGCTCCCAAAGAGAGAGGGACCTGGGGGTGCTGATTGACAGCTGCCTGAACATGAGCCAGCAGTGTGCCCAGGTGGCCAAGAAGGCCAATGGCATCCTGGCCTGCATTAGGAATAGTGTGGCCAGCAGGAGCAGGAAGTTATTGGCCCCTGTATTCTGCATTGGTTAGGCCACACCTTGAGTCCTGTGTCCAGTTCTGGGCCCCTCAGTTTAGGAAGGACAATGAGACACTTGAACATGTCCAGAGCAGGGCAACAAGGCTGGGGAGAGGCCTTGAGCACAAGCCCTGCGAGGAGAGGCTGAGGGAGCTGGGATTGTCTAGCCTGGAGAAGAGGAGGATGAGGGGTGACCTCATTGCTGTCTACAACTACCTGAAAGGTGGTTGTAGCCAGGAAGGGGTTGGTCTCTGTTCTCTAGCACCCAGCACCAGAACACGAGGACACAGTCTCAAGCTGCACCAGGGCAAGTTTAGGCTGGAGATGAGGAGAAAGTTCTTCACCAAGAGAGTTGTTAGCCATTGGAATGTGCTGCCCAGGGAGGTGGTGGAGTCACTGTCCCTGGAGGTGTTCAAGAGGAGATTGGATGTGGCACTTGGTTTAGTCATGAGGTCTGTGGTGACAGGTTGGACTCGATGATCTTCGAGGACTCTTCCAACCTTTGTGATACTGTGATTTATATTTTTTCTACTTTTCTGCTTGAAATCTTTAACTAAATTACAAGGGCATAGCCTAAAACCACCACGTAAGACTATGCCGTTGGTCAAAGATTTGCCTTTCTACAAAGCATTCCTATGTGCTGTGCTCTACTTGTTCAGCTCTCAGAAAAGAAGTTAATTGTAGGTATGTGACACAAATGAGAAGAAACCAGTGTATGGAACAAGCACAAGAATTAAGGCAAAATTATGAACAAGGGATTTTAAAGGCTAGAAGTAATTATGTGGAAGATAAACTCTTACAGTAAAGAGCTGATTGTAATTTCCAGGGTGATCTAGGAGTAAATCTTCATCTCATGCCCGCAAATTAGCATGGAATAACAGCTCCACAGAATAAATCAAGGACTTCCTGAGGAAATGGTTTGGGTTTTTTTGAATTCACAGAGGTTTCCATAAAGCAGACATGTGCAGAGCTTCCCCTTGTTCATTAATTAGCATGACAATAAAAATTGTGAAAGAATCATAGAATCAATAAGGCTGGAAAAGACCTCAGAGATCATCAAGTCCAACCTCTCACCCAACACCTCATGACTAACTAAACCATGGCACCAAGTGCCACGTCCAATCCCCTCTTGAACACCTCCAGGGATGGTGACTCCACCACCTCCCTGGGCAGCACATTCCAATGGCTAACAACTCTCTCTGTGAAGAACTTTCTCCTCATCTCCAGCCTAAACCTCCCCTGGTGCAGCCTGAGACTGTGTCCTCTTGTTCTGGTGCTGGCTGCCTGAGAGAAGAGACCAACCCCCACCTGGCTGCAACCTCCCTTCAGGTAGTTGTAGAGAGCAAAAGGCTCTCCCCTGAGCCTCCTCTTCTCCAGGCTAAGCAACCCCAGCTCCCTCAGCCTCTCCTCACAGGGCTGTACTCCAAGCCTCTCACCAGCCTGTTGCCCTTCTCTGGACATGTTCAAGTGTCTCAATATCCTTCTTAAATGGTAAGGGATGGAAACTATGTTGATACTCATGAAACAATCTTTTGAAGTTTCAGTGTATGGAAGTGTGTATATGTTTATTCTTTAGAAAGAAGCAAGTTGTTGTCTGATAGAGTACACATTGCCACTATTTGGAGTCGATTAGTATGTTCTTACTAGTAAGGCAGATAAATTACGGGTTTGAATAGTTTTGGGAAAGGAATTACATGCAAAACTCCATAAACTGTAATTTCCCAGCAATTACAGTGCACTGCTGGTAAAAATTGCTCTTATTTTAGTGATTTCATTATTATTTCAGTCTAATTCTTGTTAAATATTTTTAATGCCTCAGTTATTTCAACAGCAGTTTAAATGAACGTTGCCTGGCTTTACAGATTTTTCAGGCTGTGGAGCTTCTGAAAATAGCATGAGAATTTAAACACACTACTGTGACATTGTTCCTGTAAAATGAACAGTATATTTGGCATCCTGTTCATTTGTCCACTTCATTCAGTCACACAGTTGAAACACAGACCTCAGTAGAATAGAATGAATGGAATGGAAGGAATGGAATGGAATGGAATGGAATGGAATAGAATAGAATAGAATAGAATAGAATAGAATAGAGTAGAATAGAATAACATTACATTACATTAATTAAATTAAATTCAAATACATTAAACAGGTTGGAAAAGAGATCATCGAGTCCAACCTATCACCCAACTCTATCTAATCAACTCAACCATGGCACCAAGTGCCTCAGCCAGTCTCTTCCTAAACACCTCCAGGGATGGTGAATCCACCATCTCCATGGGCAGCACATTCCAATGGCCAATCTCTCTTTCTGGGAAGAACTTCTTCCTAACATCCAGCCTAAACCTCCCCTGGAGTAGCTTGAGACTGTGTCCTCTTCTTCTGGTGGCTGCTTGCCTGGGAGAAGAGACCAATCCCCTCCTGGCTACTACCTCCCTTCAGGTAGTTGTAGAGAGCAAGAAGGTCTCCCCTGAGCCTCCTCTTCTCCAGGCTAAGCAACCCCAGCTCCCTCAGCCTCTCCTCACAGGGCTGTGCTCCAGACTCCTCCCAGCCTTGTTGTCCTTCTCTGGACACCTCCCAGCCACTCAACATTTTTCCTAAACTGGACACAGGACTCAAGGTGTGTCCTAACCAGTGCTGAGTACAGGGGCACAATGACTTCCCTGCTCCTGCTACCCACACTGTTCCTGATGCAGGCCAGGATGCCATTGGCCTTCTTGGCCACCTGGGCACACTGCTGGCTCATTTTCAGTCTACTATCAGCCAGATGTAAACCATGGAAATGAGTTAATGAAAGTATCCCAATGTGAAATTTGTTTGTGACACTGAAATCAGCAAGAATGCACTTGATTATTTCCCTGGCTAAGATTTTCTCTTAAGGGATTATTATTTGGCCTGAGAAGGAAAGGAAATGTTGATCTTGGATACAGAAAAGCTGTAATGAGCTAGCAGAGGTTCTGCTGGTTAATTTTTAGTAAGTTTGCATAACAGCATATAATCTCACATTAAAGTGGCCAACTGATTTCTTCCTGTTTCACCCAAAGTAAATGTAAATGTTTTGACAGTAAAGTGACTTTTTAAAGTCAAAGTAATTATAGCACTAGAACTGCTGGCATATTCCCTCTTACATTTAGATAAAACAGTACTGTGTACACTCTCATCCTTTGCAATAGGGAAAGGCATATAACTATCCACTTCTTTCCCCCAAATCCTAATTGGATCCACATTCCTCATCTGTCAAAAAACTTCTGTTGGGAAAGGCATATAGGGAAATAGGGAATAGGCATATAAGTAGGGAAAGGCATATAAATATCCACTTTTCAATAGGGATAGGCATATAAATGTCCACTCTTTCCCCCCAAATTCTAATTGGATCCACATTCCTTATCTGTCAAAAAACTTCTGTAGTAAGCAGAATTATTATGATGAAATGAAAGTAGTCCTGGAAACACACAAAATGCATCATCCCTGTGCTGCTCAGGGTGGGGGAGGTAGAGGGGTTGGGAATGAAGGAGTACAGTTGGAGAAAAGGGGAGGTGAGGGACAGGTATTTCTTACCATCTAACTTTATCTTAATTGGTAATAAATTCTTTTTCTCCCAGGGTGGATCTGTTTTGTCTGTCACTGTAACTGGTAAACAATCTCCTTGCCCTACCTCAGCGCATGAGCTTTTTGATCTTGCTTTCTTCCCCTGTGCTGTTGAGAAGGGGGGTTGAGAGAGCAGCTAGTGGGGAATCTGCCAGCCAGCTGAGGTTAACCCACCACAGGCACTGAAGTCTTAATAAGAAGTTAGTCCTTAAGCTTTAAGAACTTTTCCCAACAGTATCTCCAAGGGCATTGTGGTGGTGAGAGAAAGTTCAGTTCTCCCCCCCACACAAAGAAACCACGGCTAACTCAGTCAGAGGAGCAGAAATGAATATGAGCTATATTTGCCAGCAGGACGAAATGCAGATGATTATATACACAATATACAGTATTTACAATATGTACAGAAATGTACAGCAAAGAACATAATACAGAACAAAGCTTTCCCTCCTCCAGCCAGGAGGGTCCCCCACCTCGTACCCCCTCTCTTCCCCTACCTCCCTTTTTCCCCAAAAAGGGTTAGAGAGAGAGAAAAGGTAATTATTAAGGAGGAAATTCTGTTAGCTCAAAGCGTATGCAAGAACTATTCTTATCTGTTAGCTCAAGGTTAACTCCAACCAGCAGCTGAGAGAGAGACTGAAACAGACAGGCAGATTGGAACAGACAGAACTGAACTGAAATTCAAACAGAGCTAAAACTTAAAGTTGCATTCTACCAGTCTACCAATGAAATTCGTTTAGACTTTATCTTTGTTTTTCAAAGCATTCAGCCAGAGTGTTCCAGCAACTGTCCCTTTCTCACAGGCACAGCCTAACACGGTCACAGGCATCTACTGCTAACAATGAGCTGCAGTTTTTATCTCCTGGTGTCATAAGGTGCATCCATGTCCAGCCTCTTTTCATGCTCTGTATCAGACCATGAAAGAATGAGAAGTATTGCACAGTCCTCTCTTCATCATAACATCTGCCAGAATTGGAACACCATTTGTTCTGTATGTTGTCTGTTGCCCTGCTAGAATTGCCTTGTTCAGAACTTTTGCCCCAGTGTCATTATTGCTCTCTACAACTACCTGAAGGGAGATTGTAGCCAGGCAGAGGTTGGTCCCTTTTCCCAGGCAGGCAGCACCAGAACAAGAGGACACAGTCTCAGGCTGCACCAGGGCAGGTTTAGGCTGGATGTTAGGAGGAATTTCTATACAGAGAGAGAGATTGCCCATTGGAATGGTCTGCCCAGGGAGGTGGTGGAGTCACCATCATTGGAGGTATTCAGGAGGAGGCTTGATGGGGTGCTTGGTGCCATGATCTAGTTGTTTGGGTGGGTTGGATTGGTTGATAGGTTGGACATGATGATCTTGAAGGTCTCTTCCAACCTGGATTTATTGTATTGTATTGTATTCTATGCCCGTGCTTTACTTCATTTTATTCCCATTTTCTGTATCTATTTTCAATTTTCCAAGCTTGCTGGTAGACCTATTTGCTACTAAGGCTTCCACCTGAACAGATGCAGTCAACATAGCTACAAAAAAACCTGAAAGACTCTTTGAATATCTTCTGTCACTGCTGGATAAAAATTAGTTGCTTTTTTTGGCTGTCTGTCCCATGATCTTTTCAGCATCATAGAATCATAGATTCAACAAGGTTGGAAAAGACCTCCAAGATCATCAAGTCCAACCTGTCACCCAACACCTCATGACTGCTAGACCATGGTACCAAGTGCCACATCCATACCCTCTTGAACACCTCCAGGGATGGGGACTCCACCACCTCCCTGGGCAGCACATTCCGATGGCCAATCTCTCTTTCTGGGAAGAACTTTCTCCTCACCTCCAGCCTAAACTTCCCTGGTGGCAGCTTGAGACTGTGTCCTCTTGTTCTGGGCCAGGGCTTCTTAGAAAGCTTGCTGAGTCACATCATAGTCACATTCAAGAGACAGTCTGCATCACCAAGAGCAATCAAAGATCTCTACAATCCAGTACATAGGATAACAGTGCTTAAGTTATTTATGGTAGAGAGAGATGTACAGAGCAGTGCTTATAGCAGAAAGAAATAGTTATGCAAAACCCTGCAGTTCCTCAGAATGAATTGTCTGTGTCTGTATGAACTGTCTACTCTCCTTCCTCTCACAATTCATAGTCTCCCTTTGGGAACTGTGATAGACTATATCCTGTCATGACTCTGCAGAGGCTTGCAATATAAGCAGTCTCATTATTTACAGCTACAGTAAAACCACACTGGCTAGTGGGCTTTTTGTATAAATTACTGCCTGGAGTATGAATGTACTGATGGATAACCTGAATACCACAAAATATCACTATTATTGCATAATATCTTCTTTCATTGTATCATCATAGAATCATTTTGGTGGAAAAAAGCTTTGAGGTAAGTCCTTCCATTATCTAACTATCCACTAGGTCTGGTGCTAAACCGTGTACCTCAGCATCACATCTTTGTCTCTTTTAACACCTCCAGGAATGGGGATTCAAGCACCTCCCTGAAAAGCCTATTCCAGTGTGTGAGAGCCCTTTCAGCAAAGTTTCTTCTAATATCCAACCTTAACCTCATGAAACTTGAGGCCTTTTCCTCTCATCCTATCTCTTGTTACTATGGGGAGGAGAGCAATGCCCACTTCCTCCAACCTCTGCAGCTCTTCACCAGACCTGTTCTCTGTATTCTTCACCAGCTTCAGTACCCTTCACTGGACCCACTCCAGTACATCAGTGTCTTTCTTATAGTGAGGGTTCCAAAACTGGACTCAGGAGTGGCCTCACCAGTGCTGAGTGTAGGACAACAGTCCCTTCCCTGGTCCTGCTGGTCACAGGTGTTAATAATTACATCAGATTTTATGTAAGAAGCATTCATTTATTAGGACCACATCACATATGAGGTGATCATAGTCCAAGAAGAAAACACAACTCATTTGCACTAGGTGGACAAATGGAATTGTCAAGTTGGTAAGGTTTGAATATGCAATGCTGAGGACCACTGCAGAAAGGTATATCTTCTTCTCTTGCCTCTTTGCAATTTTCTGTCATGGTTCTGTGACAAGTTAGGTGTGCCTTTAAGAAGATTCTCTAGCTGAAGGTTTAGGTGTAAAAAGGAAAACAAAGATTAATTCTAAATGAATTTCATTGGTCAGATGTGAGATGTACCATAGCAAATATCTCTAGCATTCTTTCACTCACTCCAGCTTCAGTCTGACTGCATGCATGTCGACCCTGAAGTGCAAACTGATAAGATAAGAACAACTATCTATCTTAACAACTGCTTTGAGCTAACAAATTTCCTTAATATCCTTCTCTCTCTCTTTCTCCTTTTTCACCTAATTAACTACAAGGGGATAGGGGAGGAGGGGGAGAGAGGTTTGGGGAGAACCCAAGGGGGGATTTTCCTTGAGGGGATCTGTTGTGTTCTTTCCTGTAAATCCTTGTATGATACTGTACATACTGTATGTTTTGTATTTATTCACTTGTTTCATTATCGCTTGTAAAATACAGCTTTCCATTCAGCATCACAGTATTGCCAAGGTTGGAAGAGACCTCAAAGATCATCGAGTCCAACCTGGCACCACAGACCTCATGACTAAACCGTGGCACCAAGTGCCACGTCAAATCCCCTCTTGAACACCTCCAGGGACAGTGACTCCACCACCTCCCTGGGCAGCACATTCCAATGACAAATGACTCTCTCAGTGAAGAACTTCCTCCTCACCTCCAGCCTAAACTTCCCTTAGTGCAGCTTGAGACTGTGTCCCCTTGTTCTGGTGCTGGGTGCTAGAGAACAGAGATCAACCCCTTCCTGGCTACAACCACCTTTCAGGTAGTTGTAGAGAGCAATGAGGTCTCCCCTGAGCCTCCTCTTCTCCAAGCTAGACAACCCCAGCTTCCTCAGCCTCTCCTCACAGGGCTGTGCTCAAGGCCTCTCCCCAGCCTTGTTGCCCTTCTCTGGACACATTGAAGTGTCTCAATGTCCTTCCTAAACTGAGGGGCCCAGAACTGGAGACAGGACTCAAGGTGTGGCCTAACCAGTGCTGAGTACAGGGGCACAATGACCTGCCTGCTCCTGCTGGCCACACTGTTCCTGATGCAGGCCAGGATGCCATTGGCCTTCTTGGCCACCTGGGCACACTGCTGGCTCATGTTTAGGTGGCTGTCGATCAGCACCCCCAGGTCTCTCTCTGTTTGGCAGCTCTCCAGCCACTCCGACCCCAGCCTGTAGCTCTGCATGGGGTTGTTGTGGCCAAAGTGCAGCACCCAGCACTTGGACTTGTTGAATGCCATCCTGTTGGACTCTGCCCATCTGTCCAGTCAGTCGAGGTCCCTCTGCAGAGCCCTTCCGCCCTCTAACTGCTCAACATCTGCTCCCAACTTGGTGTCATCTGCAAATTTGCTGATGTCTGTCTCAATCCCCTCATCCAGATCATCAATGAAGATATTAAAGAGGATTGGGCCCAGCACTGATCCTGGGGGACGCCACTGGTGATTCGCCTCTCCAGCTGAGTTTAGCTGTGCTTTATGTTGGATGCAGGTAGCTTAAACCTCACACCACTACAGGTTCAGAGCAAGAAAGTTCCAAAATACAGAGATGTCCTGTGTCAAAGTTTTGGTAGGATGTATTGTAGGTTTTCCATTCAAGCTGGTTATTCATGATGCTTTTTTTTAAGTGTGCATTAGGTAGCCTAAAAAATTATTCTGAAAAGGGAAGAGCAAAGCAAAATCATCACACAACCATTATTTTTATTGACCCCCCATAAATGTCTTCTCTAAAGTTTCTCTTATAGGGAATGTTGAAGTTTTCAGACTTTTTTTCAGCAACAGAAATGAAACTCAAAGCCTGGAATTCCTTCAGCATGTCCCAGTTCCGATTGGAATGCTTAGCCTCAATGTGTGGGTACATGCACAGGACGCTGCAAGTGCTTTTGCAGATCTGAAATGACTAAGGGGTTGTTTCTCACTACTCTTTTTTCAAGAGGGGCAGTTGTTACACATGGCCCAATCTGCCTGTCTGTCTGTTTGCTTGTTCTTATTTTGTACCTCTTCTCCTTAGTGTTAAGACTCGCCCCGTGCGAATGCCGCCTGGCTACCAAGCAGATCTGGTTATTCAGTTGGTGTGGGTGGATGGTGAGCCTCCACAGCAGATTACCAGTCTTGCTGTAAACTCTGCTTATGGACTGTAAGTACCCCGAAACTAAAGTTGCATGGATGTATTGTTTATTGCACTAAACCACCTCCTTTCCAATCATTCCTTGAAGTTTCCTGCAGAAATTGAAGTAAAACAGTCAAAGCCTGCTGCAGCTCAGATGCTTGGGGGGAGGGAATTATTTGAACTCACATAAAGATTGTAATATGAGACACATTAAACTGTCATTCTTGCCAATGTTTTCATGCTATTCCTATTTAAAAGACTGAATCTTTTCATATTATCCCATCCATCTTTTCAAACAAAATCTAATTCCCTTTGAAGTCTGCAGTTTTGGAAGGTTATTTTGAAGGCATCACCAAGTTGAAATGGATTTCATATAAAATGATCCTGTGATTAATTGTTAAATGTAATTCGTCATGGCATTCTATATTAGCTGGAAATTGTCCTCACATTTTTATGTCTGTGCTAATCTCTGCTTGCAAGAGAACCAGTGTCCTGAAATGGAACATTGCCTAAGAAACATTCAGCTGCTAAATTCTCTGTATCAAAATGCAAGTGAGCACGATCTCTGTGTGTGCTTTTTCCCTCAGGTTCCATTTATTTGCCAATTTATAACGTTTTCTTTCACTGGGAGTCACCTAGACACATTGAAATGGTTTTCCCTGTAGAAAGTATTCCTCCAGTAAAAGCTATAGGCTGTAATGAATGTTAGCTCCTTGATTTCCTCTGATATCTGTAAGCCATTTGACTTTCTTCAGAGGTGTTGGAAACATTATGCAGAGCCTTTACGTTTGTGCAAAAGCATTGTCATGGAGGGCTCTTTTGTCAAGTATTTGACCTGAGTTTCCAGGCAGTTTCCTACTCATGAACTCTAGAAGTTTCTTTTATTTTACCATACCTAGTTGTATTTGTCACTTGGGCAAGTTGTTAGGTTTTGCCTGATTTGCACCCTTGCAAGTCTCAGGCATTGAGATAGCATAGAATCAGTAAGGTGGGAAAAGACCTCAGATATCATCAAGTCCAACCTGTCACCCAACACCTCATGAGTCACTAAACCAAGGCTCCAAGTGCCATGTCCAATCCCTCTTGAACACCTCCAGGGATGGTGACTCCACCACCTCTCTGGGCAGCAAAATCCAATGGCCAATCTCTCTTTCTGGGAAGAACTTCTTCCTAACATCCAGCCTAAACTTTCCCTGGTGCAGCTTGAGACTGTGTCCTCTTGTTCTGATGCTGGTTGCCTGGGAGAAGAGACCAACCCCCACCTGGCTACAATCTCCCTTCAGGTAGTTGTAGACAGCAATAAGGTCTCCCCTGAGCCTCCTCTTCTCCAGGTTAAACAACCCCAGCTCCCTCAGCCTCTCCTCATAGGGCTTGTGCTCCAAACCCCTTGTTGCCCTTCTCAAAGCAATGCTTTAAGCCATTAATTACACTTATGGCTGCAAATTCATTTAAAATAATAAGCTCCCAAATCAAGCAGGGGCCTCACTTTGGGCTTATGGCTCTATTTCACCCCATCCAGAAGTTTTCCACAGGAACTTTCAGCTTTTGAAGAAACAGAAAAACAAACCACTTTTCCTCCTGATTGTTTTAATAGGAAAAAGAAGAAAGATGAGGAAGCAAATACACCTCCAGTAGTGCTTTGCTTTGCACTTTCTATTTGAGTTTTTAACTGTTTCTAGAATCATTGAATGCCTTGGGTTGAAAGGAACTTAGGAAAAAACTAGAAAAGTGCAGACCCAAGAGATATTGACCCTTTGTTAATTTGCTGACCACAGAGTGAATGATCACTAGCTCTTTTTGCAACTTGTGTTTTCAAAACCTAATAACTCTCAGGTTAATAATTTTTCAAAATACAGATGGCTGTATTTTTTTGTTCCCTAAAGTATTAACTGAGTAAGTCTGACACTTGTGGGGTTTAGTCCTTTATTTTACTTCTCCACATAGAATATGGAGACTTATGAACATGGAGACTTATGAACACAGAAACTGCTGTCACACTTTAACAACCTTTTTAGTTCAGCATCATTGCTCTAACAATTTCTATTAACCTATGCTTGAAAGCAAAACACAAGAAAGCCAAAAAACAACAGGAAATTTATTTCTTATTTGTCAGTCAAATTCTGTCAGGAATCATAGAATCATAGAATCAATAAGGTTGGAAAAGACCTCAGAGATCATCAAGTCCAACCTCTCACCCAACACCTCATGACTAACTAAACCATGGCTTCAGGTGCCATGTCCAATCCCCTCTTGAACACCTCCAGGGATGGGGACTCCACCACCTCGCTGGGCAGCACATTCCAATGGCCAATCTCTCTTTCTGGGAAGAATTTCTTCCTCACCTTGAGCCTAAACTTCCCCTGGCATACCTTGAGAGTGTGTCCTCTTGTTCTGGTGCTGGTTGACTGGGAGAAGTGACCAACCCCCTCCTGGCTACAACCTCCCTTCAGGTAGTTGTAGAGAGCAAGGAGGTCTCCCCTGAGCCTCCTCTTCTCCAGGCTAAGCAACCCCAGCTCCCTCAGCCTCTCCTCACAGGGCTGTGCTCCAGACCCCTCCCCAGCTTTGTTGCCCTTCTCTGGACACCTTCCAGCAACTCAACATCTTTCCTAAACTGAGGGCCCCAGAACTGGACACAGGACTCAAGGTGTGGCCTAACCATTTCATTTATCACTTATATTAAAATAATTATTTACACATGTATTTGTATTTACATTTTAACTCTTGTTTATGGTATTTTATATATATGACTGCTTTTTGAGCTCCATGTCCAGGGTCGTAGGCTTACTTTGCATCATTATGACTAGAATGACGTTGTTCAGTTGAGCAATATCTAAGCGTAATAGCAATGCACTTGGCACAGAAAGGTCAAGTGGGAAGTCTGCCTTCTAGGAAATCAATTACTGTGTTTCAGGACACAGATTCCTACATTCAGGATTATGAGAGTAAGAAGAATTATGAAATGTAAGCTTTGAGTGGTTTCTGAAGACAATGTTTGCGCAGACTTCATAGCCATACTTCTTGTTTGCACCACTTTGTTACCTGTTAGCTAATACTTTGGAGGAACATCTCTTTTCTCAGAGTGGCATTTGGCAACTGCAATGGGTTGGCCGTTGTGGACTTTATGCAGAGGACAGTACTGCTGAGCATGGGAACCCTTGACCTATATGGATCAAGCGATCCATACCAGCGTCAACCCCGTTCACCTCGCAAGAGCAAGCAGTTTGCTGCAGGTAGGAAATACATTATTGTGCTTATGAGCCTGATATGTTCTTTGGTTTTTTTGCCTGTGGCTTTTTATAGTGCTTTTGAAATGCATGCCTATTTGCTGGCCAGTGGAGTTTCTACAACTTGACAACAGAAACCTGACATGCTTTATGTACCAACACTTTCTCAGCCACCAAATGCTTTAGGATGTTTCTTCCTTTGGGATGGAGGTCAGCAAGTAATTCCCTTAGCTGAGTCTGTAAAAACCATCACCAGTAGAGCAGTGAATTGTTTCTCTGTCACAAGTAGCTCAAATTAGCTACTCTTCAGTGAATTGAAGCTCTTGCTATAAACTTACAAAATCCAGCTGATGCCAAGAGGATCACACCATAGCTATTATCACTCATTGTGTGATAGAAGTGTTAGTCCATCAATGCAGCTAAATTTTACCACACTTTCTTGGTAATCTACAAAACTTACTTGTATGAGGAAAAAAAAATTGGAAGACCTTCTATGCCTCAAGTCTTTTTACTCTCCATTTTCCATAGTGACATGCTAGAGTCAGCCATAATTATTAAGTGTGTTTTACACAGCTGTGAAGTTTTAGATTTAAAAGCCTGTTGGAAAATGTTGAGGCTTAAGTTCAACTGTAAAATACAAAAGCAGTGGGTTTATTGCTGTAGTGGTTTTATGACATCAGCATTTTCATTGCCAGCAACACCATCAAATCTTACTTCTCCATGGAGCCAATGGAAACTTTTAAAATCAGGAATATGTTTGTACTCCAAATAGAGAGTAAACTTCAGAGAATAAAATGTCCCTTCCTGAAAGACCATTTATCTCACTTTCTAGGCTTTTAATCATGGCAAAGCTTAGTTCTCATCTGTGCCAGCTGTTAAAGATGTAAATTTGGCACAGCTGAGGAGAGAAGAGAGAAGCATCAGCTTTAAGCTAACTTCAGCTGCTCTCTCTGGTTCGGACAGCCTCACAACAGCTCCCAAAGTGATTTGAGTAGCCAGTCACAAGCAACGGTGCTGCAGAGCCTTGTACAAAATGTGGAGGGTAGGTGATGTAGAACTAGCTGTTATCAGTCATTGTACTACACAGAATCTCTCTGTGTCAGTAACAGCCTTGGCCACTCCTTTAAGGCAACATTCCAGCTATGCAGCACTGCCAGAATGGAGTCCGTTGGGGACAAGTGACCACTGAGGAGGAGTACACACTTCTAGACCACTCATTGAAACTATGCATCTCAAAATAGCCTCAGCTGCTTTCTCACCATCCATCCCACATCCTTTATGTTTTTGATTACTCTTCTTGTTATATCTCCCAGTTGGAAGGTAAGCGTCTGCTGAAGTTTCTTCACCTTGGCTGTTCTAGATGCTGGTTATGGTATCACTTCCTTTCACTTTAGACTGTTTTTTCTCTCTTTCCTCTGCCTGCTGCTGATGCTGGTGTACTGGCATGTTCCAAAGACAACTTTTGCATGCGTGGCCTGTCTAACTTTTATCCAGATTTAACGAAACGGATCCGTACTTCCTATCAGAGTAAGTCCCATAAAGGTTAGGCAAAGAGCTTTATCGTGGTTGGACTATGCCTGACTTAAACACCTGTGTTTGTGCTTTGTAATGTGTTTTCTTTTAAACACATTCAGCATGCATGCAAAATTATTACACTTTGTGATGTCAACCATGCTTGATTTTTGTCAATTATCTTTATTAGACAGAGATTTCAGATCTGCTTTGTTGTTCCAAAAGAGGCAATGAGGCAAAACTCAGAGACTTCTATGAGACAGATTGGGCCTTAAAAATTACATATTTTTTTTCAACAGTGTTGCATTCTTGATGACATTCTCTTTCTTTGGGTTTATATTCATCTCAGTGTCCATCTACTTATATGAAGCATTTCTTGTTTTGCAATGGCACTACCTGGCCGTAGGTAACTCTTCCCTGTTTCCAGAAGAGCTATGTGGCTATCGGATTGGGTGCTGTGAACCTCAAAGTTGCAAACTTGGTTTGGTACTTGACTGTTTGGCTTTAGGGAGCCATGCCATGCCTCTGATGCTTAATGGGGAGATGTAAAGTGGGTATAAAAATGCACACATCAAAGAGAGTTACGAAGAGGAATGGTTTTGATATCTTTACATTTTGCATTATAGTGATGTGCAATTTAAATATTGGTATTCATCACTACAGAATGCAAGGAACAAAGCTATAATTAATTTAGCCCCACCAAAAAAAGAAGGTTCCACAGATGAGCTGTGTGTATCTTAATTAACTGCAGTGCTTATATGTAATTAGGTCTCCAGGATGCCTCTTATTCATCTCTTTTTACAGTAGTTTTCACTGGGTAGGCAATTTAACATTGAATACTCAGTACAGGCAAGATAAAGGTGTGGCAGTTGTTTTGTCATGTCACACACACAGAGTTCTGTAGGGATTAAATACAGGATGGGCAGGGACTGGCTGGAGAGCAGCCCTGAGGAGAGAGACTTGGGGGTGCTGGTGGAGGAGAAGCTCAACAGGAGCTCTCAGTGTGCACTTGCAGCCCGGAAAGCCAATCAGATCCTGGGCTGCATCAGGAGAAGTGTGGCCAGCAGGTCGAGGGAGGTGATTCTCCCCCTCTGCTCAGCTCTGGTGAGACTCCACCTGGAGTACTGCCTCCAGTTCTGGAGCCCCTATTCCAAGAGGGATCTGGAGGTGCTGGAAGGTGTCCAGAGAAGGGCCACGAGGATGAGCAGAGGGCTGGAGCACCTCTCCTATGAGGACAGACTGAAGGAGTTGGGGCTGTTCAGGCTGGAGAAGAGAAGGCTGCGAGGTGACCTCATTGTGGCCTTCCAGTATCTGAAGGGGGCTACAAGAAGGCTGGGGAAGGACTTCTCAGGATCTCAGGGAGTGATAGGACTAGGGGGAATGGAATGAAGCTGGAGGTGGGGAGATTCAGGCTGGATATGAGGAGGAAGTTCTTCCCCATGAGAGTGGTGGAGCCCTGGCATTGGTTGTCCAGGGAGGTGGTTGAGGCCCCATCCCTGGAGGTGTTTAAGCCCAGGCTGGATGAGGCTCTGGCCAGCCTGATCTAGTGTGGGGTGTCCCTGCCCATGGCAGGGGGGTTGGAACTGGATGATCCTTGTGGTCCCTTCCAACCCTGACTGAAACTATGAAACTATAAAGTATATTTGTTCCCTCACACACAAAAAGTTCTATTCTGCCTTTCTGGAGTGATTGCTCCACAACTGATCCTACATTTTTGTTCCATAACACTTCATAAAAGGTGACCTGCTTAGTTCAAGCACACAATCCAGTTTCAAATCCAGCAGTCCATAAGATTTGTTGGATAATGTCTTAAAGTTTATTGCTCTGGTCTTGCTCATTTGAGGTCTGTATAGTAGAGAACCCAAGAGACAGTCAGCAGTCAAAGGTGTGGGGGGGAGGGTGGATGTTTCCCTACCAACAATTACCAACATTGTCATCATAATGACAAACTCAGACAGTGGTGTTCATCACGGCTGAAAAGGTCTTCTTTTGTTTCTATCTTTGTTATGGTCTTAAGGAGGTTATTAATATTCAATAGGCAGACCAATTAATAAAAATATTAGTAACTTTATTAATCATTGAAAAAATCCCGTGGAAAATATTAATCAAACCTATTTACTGGTTGGAAACATTGGGCTGTGGATCAGATCCCTCACCAGCAGGAACACGTAACAATCTAAACACTATGAGCAAAGATCCAGAGACAACAAACAGCACTTTAAACTGTAAAGGAAAAAAAGGGAACATTGGCAACAGAGCCAGAGATTGCCCATGGGGTGTGTGTGGAACTCCAGAATTCCCTGGGGCAACAGACCTTTAATAGATGCTTATAAAAATCAGGTTTCATAATTCCTCCCTGATCCTGGCACCCCGTGGCACGCCTGGGGATTTAACAAAGCCAAAATGGTGTCGACCACAGGAGAGCTGCAGGAGCAGTTTCACTTTCTGTTGGTGTCTGCAGCTTGGTGCTGAGACCCAGGATTTATCCCTGAAAGCTTTGTAGCTGAAAGCCTTGCAGGAAAGAGGTTCTTCCACTGCAATCCTTCGCAGCGGTGCTTGTTCCTTCTTCCAATGAAACGAAACTGTCCCAGTTCGCCTCCCAGCCCGGTGAGACACATCTGTCTGCTCCTGGGCTTTACAACCCTACACATCAGGGGTCTTTGCAGTCCTGTCTGGGTAAACTGAAACATAGCTCAGCTTCCAGGCAAGGCTTGTGACTTACCCCAGAGCTTGGACAATTGCAAGGCAAAGCTCTGGCTCTTTGGGCTGGTACTTAGAGGTTTCCCGAGACAATGCTGGCCAGTGACAACAAAGATTGAGAGGGAAAACCCTGACACTGTAACCTATAGAAAGGGTTTTCTCCAAATGTGGCCAAAGGCACACACACCTGGCCCACTTGGGCTCCAGGGCATGTTCAGACAAGCCTGGGCAACGTGGCCATTAGCCTGAAAACCCAGACCTGCTGGCTCCTGCCCCATGGTCTGGTTCAGAGCATTTTGGGGGCTTTTTGTCCCTTCGGGACAATCTTCAACCCCCAAATCAGAAAAGTCTGGAGAATCTTTCACTGTACATCATAACTGAAGAGAATGAGTTTGGCTCTTGTGCAAGGTCACTAACAGCTTCATTTCTTTCCTCAAAAAGTATTTGGTTGTTGGTTTTGCCATTGGATACTTAACACAGGAGTGTACTGTCTGATCTGAGAAATGTGTCTGGTGATAAGGTAAAGAACAAGGCAAGAATGTGTCATAGCCTGTAAAGTGCCTTGTTAAAGTCATTCTCCAGCTGCACTTTCATATATATATCAGAGACATCAGTTTTAAGAGGGCTGTTGAGAGTGGGTTTAGCATTGTCCTTACAAGCTTAGCTCTACTCATAAGGGCTGATGGTGGGAAAAGAAAAATGAATTATTTGGGGAAATTGTGTGGTTGAAGCCAATACCATGAGGGTAAAAGCAGGAGCAGTCATGTGACAACATAATCATCAGGTGTAATGTTTTGAGGATTATATAAATGAAAATGGAAGTTAATGGGAAGACATAGGAGGAGTTGACTCAAATAATGAACCAAGATGATACTTTCATGAGGATCAGTTGGAAAGAATGAGACTTAGAAGCATGGAATCCAATCAGCAAGACACTTAGACTTTTGTTGGTCATTTTGAAGTTGATATTCAAGAATAAACAGCATCAAACCTGAATCTGAGAGTTAAGGTATGATGTTCCAAGGATTAAACCCATCTTAGAATATCATGGAAGGCAGTGGTGCCATTAGCTGTGCTGAAGTAGCAAAGGTAAGACTCAAGCTGAAAAAAACAGGGTTTATGTTGGCAATGTTAAGTTCATGTCTGGACACTTGTGAGTGTGTCTTAGACAGAATTACTACTCAGATAGAAGGAATCCAAATTAAAGATGTCCAAGGACAATTAAGAGAGACTTCAGGGCCTTGGGAAGAGTGGTTAAAGGGATCTGGAGCCCAAGTAGTGCTCTCATCTTTCCCTTGAGTTGTGGGGTGTGTGATGAGTGAATTAAACAGAGCCTAAAGGTTGATGCCTGGTGTCTTCTGCTGGACCTGCTATTTGTGGACAGAGAAGGGCTTGTGGGTGATGTAATGGTTGGGGGCTGACTTGGGCACAGAGATAACAATTATAATTTCTCAGTTGTTGGAGAAGAGGGGCATCAGTAGAACTTTCACCTTGGTCTTTCAGCAGGCAAACTTTGGCCTGTTTTGAAGGCTGGTGGACAGAGTTCCTTGGGAGGTAGTCCTGAAGCAGGAACTCTTAAAGGCACAGGAAAAAGCCATCCCCATGTGCTGAAAGACAAGCTGGGGAGAAGAAGGCTGGCCTGGCTGAATAGAGAGAGGCATTTGATTACAACTTAGGGAGAAAAAGAGAGTTATGGTCATTAGAAGAAGGAGCAGTCCACCTGGGAAGAATATGAGGTTGTCCTGAGACTATGCAGGGAGAAAATTAGAAGAGCCAAAGCCCAATTGGAAATTAATTTAGCTTCAGCTGTTAAAGAGAACAGGAAAGTCTTCTACAAATATATTAGCAATGAAAGGAGAACTAAGGAGAATCTCTGTCCTTCATTGAATGCAGTGGAGCAATAGTGGTAACAGGTGAAGAAAAGTCTGAGGTACCTTCTTTGCTTCAGTCTTCAGTAGTTAGACCAGTAGTTCACTAGATACCCAGTCTCCTTAGCTGGTAGATAAGAACAGGGAGCAGAATGAAGCCCATAGTCCAAGAGGAGATTGTTAGTGACCTGCTGCACCACTCAGACATACACAAATCTATCAAGCTGTGTGGCATCCACCCAAGCATACAGAAAGAATTGACAGAAGTGCTCAGCAAGCCACTTTGAACCCTTTACCAGTGGTCCTGGCTAAACTGGAGAGGTCCCAGGTGACTGAAGATGGGCAAATATGATGCCTTACTACAAAAAAAAAAAGGCTGCAGGGAAGACCTGGGGAGCTACAGACTTGTCAGTCTGACATCAGTGCTGGGGAAGGTCGTGGAGCAGATCATCCCGAGTGCCATAATGCAGCACGTGCAGAGCAAACAGGTGTTCAGGCCCAGTCAGCACAGGTTCATGAAGGGCAGGTCCTGCTGGACTCATCTGATCTCCTTCTGTAACAAGACAACCTGCTTAGTGCATGAAAGTCTGTGAATGTTGTTTACCTCGACTTCCATAAAGCCTTTGATGTTGTGTCCCACAGCATCCTCCTGGAGAAACCGGCTGCACATGGCTTGGATTGGGTGGATGCTTCTCTGGGTGAAAAATGAATGGATGGCTGGGCCCAAAGAGTGGTGGTGAATGGAGTTAAATCCAGGTGGTGGCTGATCACAAGTGGCATTCTCCACAGCTCAGTTTTGGAGCCAGTTCTGTTTAACATCTTTATTAATGATCTGGATGAGTAGATTAAGTGCTCCCTCTGTAAGTTTGCAGATGACACTAAATTGGGTGGAAATGTTTGATCTGCTTGATGGTAGGAAGGCTTCCCAGAGGCATCTGGACAGGATGGATTGATGAGCTGAGATCAAATGGCTGAGCTTTTACAAGGCCAAGTGCCAGGTCCTGCACTTGGGTCACAACACCCCCATGTAACACTCCAGGCTCGGGGCAGAGTGGCTGGAAAGCTGCTTATCAGGAAAGAACCAGGATGTGTTGATCAACAGCCTGCTGAACGTGAGCCAGATTGTGACCAGGTGGCCAAGAAGGCCACCAGCATCCTGGGCTATATCAGGAATAGTGTGGCCAGCAGGAGTAGGGAAGTGATCATGCCCCTGTACTCAGCCATACCTTAAATGCTCTGTTCAATTTTGAAGCTCTCACTACAAGAAGGACATTGAGTCACTGGAGCAGGTCCAAAGTAGTGCAACAAAGCTGGTGAAGGGCCTGGAGAACAAGACTTATGAGAAGCAGCTAAGGGAACTGAGATTGTTTACTCTGAAGAAGAGGAGGCCGAGAGGAGTCCTTACTGTTCCCTGCAACTCCTTGAAAGGAGGTTGGAGTGAGGTGGGGATGAGTTTCTTTTCCCTAGTATCAAGAGATAGAACAAGGGGAAATGGCCTCAAATTGCACTAGGGGAGGTTTAGAGTTGATATTAGGAGAAACTACTGCAAGAGTGGTCAGGCACTGGAACAGGCTGCCCAGGTAGGTGGTGAGGAGTCACCATCTCTGGAGGTGTTCAGAAAACATGTGGACATGGCACTTCAGGACATGGCTTAATGGCCATGGTGGTGCTGGGTCAAGGGCTGGACTCTGATCTTGAAGGTCTTTTCCAACCATGGCAATACTATGTGTATTTATGATGCTGATTAGGATTGTTTTCCCCCCCAAATTGTCCTGTCTCTGGGAATCTTATCAAATACTGGGACAGGTAAAGAAAGCATTTATGTCTCATTCTGGAGTGCTGTGCAACTGAAGAGGGAAAGGGGAAAACAAAAGCCAAAACACATCAAACAGGGAAAAGAAGTCTCATGTTGGAGAAGTGAGGTTTTCCAAAGGAAAGACATAATCAGCAATGTCAAGGGCATCCAACATGCAAGGGACAGGGGTGGAATAATAGACTTTTAGCCACTAAATTGACTTTTAGCCAATAAATCTTTAGAGATTTTGGTAAAGTAGTGTATACATGTGTAGCTACACTCAGAATCAGCTAGAACAGACTTAGAGCATTAAGACAGCACATTCTCTGTTTTGAAAGGTCAAAGTGGGAAGGGAGAAACAAGAAGGGAAGAAATCAGGAGGGGAATTGTAATCAGTTCTAGGCGTACATAATGAGAGAGACCGAAACAATTGTCCTAGTAGGGGAGGTAATGTGAGGGAAGATAATAGGCTAAGATGAGGGCAAGTACAGAGCTTCCCGGTGCTGCTGGCCTGTTCCATTTGCTATAACAGCCACAGGTAGCCACCTTCCATTGTACTTTGTAGCAAGATGATATGCCAAGCCAAATAAAACAAACTTCTCTGCAGCCCTGCAGAAAAGTGGTTTTGTTTGTGGCTTTGTTTGGTGGTGGTTGTTCTTTTTCCTCCACAACTGAAAGCAGGTTATGCATTTTATTACCTAGTGGTAGATAACATGCATCCAAATATCAAGGCAAGCACATTTACAGCATCCAGAGAGAGTATTTTCAGCAGAATGTAAAAATACCAACTTGCAAAAGCTGTTTCCATCTCCTGCTAGAAATTCATGCCATCTGTTGGTAAAACAAGAAAAAATAAATAGCCTCTGTGAGGCATCAAGCTCCCAGGCTCTTGGTTCATTGGAAAGTAATTCTCAGAATGAAGACTTCAGTGAGAACACTTTGTTCCCCCTTCAGGCTAGACCCTTGAGAGGATGTGAGTAAAAGTAACCTTGGTCTAACAGGAGGACGTGGAAACCCACGTTATGAGTCATGACATACCAGTAATTGACAGTTTAAATCACACCTGACAACAGAGGTTGAGTTTCAAGTCAACAGCTATACTCTGAAGGGCCTGGCATTTCCCTGGTAATTGAGTGTGGTGGGTTGAAGTTTCCCCCCAGCATTAACGCACCACAGACTAACTCATCTAGAAGCAAATGAAGCTGTATTTACAAGCAGAAACTGCACTCTACAATGGAATGCAATGAATGTGTACAAAATATACAGGAGTTATATTATACAGGTATTTATTATAATATTATACAGGTATTTATAATTAGCAAATAACATGGAGACCCCCCTGGTCTCTTTTGGAGATCTGGGAAGCTGCTCCACTACCCCCCCAAAACCTCCTTCCCCCTCCCCTTTGTACCAGAGAGAGAAAAGAGAGGAGCTGAGAGAAAAACAGGTTAGCTTATCTTCTCAAGGCCAGCCAGAAGTGTTGTCATCTCCTGAGTCAAGCAGAACAGCCAAGAAGAGAAAAGAAAGGAAAGGAATGGAAGTGAAATGTGAAGGATTGTTATGGTACAGCTTCTTCTATCCCAGACTTCCATCCAATGTTTAGAATAATCTTTTGTTTTCCTTTTTGCACCCAACAGTGATTTCTTTATATTTTTCTACCTTTCTGCTCGAAATCTGCAGCTACATTTTTAAAGGCATAGCCTAGAACTGCCACATTCAGTGTGAAGGTGATGAAGATAACACTACGCTTGCTTATTGCCTTGTGAATATTTATGATGGTTTATTTAGAATTCATCTACTTCTAAGCAAAGACCTGGTGGTTTTGGGTGCTCTTGAGGAAGTGGTCAGTCTGAACCATTGAGATTGAAAGCCATTTCTGCAGTGTTACATTTCTACTGAGTTCATGGAAGTTGTCACTCTGTACTAAGAGTGCATTTTTGGTCCTTCAGTAAAGGGAAAATGGGAATCATGGAAAGCTTTAGGAAGTATCCATGAGGCATGTCTTTAAAAGTACTGTGATACCTTATGTGATGTATTTGCATCTTGCACCATTTCCCTACATTTACAGTCTGTTCAGTTCAAAGCCAGCTTCTTTATAAAGTCCATGGGTGGTTGTTTACATTGACAAGTCCTTTGCCTTTAGTTTTGCTGCTATGCTCTCCTTGCTCTGCCTGGACTCAAACTAGCTTAAACATCTCAGGACACAGAGTGTGTTTAAAGAACGTCAAAAAGAAAAGTGAAAGTATTTTTGTAATCACACTTTAGCTATTGTAGTCTCAAACATTCAGGGGAAACTGAGTTGCATGGAGCTACATTTATGCATTATAAATCACTGAAAAGATTTAGCTTGATTTTCTTTGAAAGGAAATCGTGGTATAAAATAAATGCTAGTGCCAAGGAAAGCTCGAGAGCTCCCTTTCTTATCTCAAAGGGAAAGAGAGGACAGCATTTAATGGACTCAAAGATGGCACCCAAATTGGCAAATCAGTTTTTCTTGCAGTGAATCATGATTGTGCAAGTCACTGGTTGATGTGGGGAGGCCTGTGGATGTGGTCTACCTGGACCTCAGCAAGGCCTTTGACACCGTCCCCCACAGCAAACTCCTGGCCAAGCTGGCAGCCCATGGCTTGGACAGCAGCACTCTGAGCTGGGTTAGGAACTGGCTGGAGGCTGAGCCCAGAGAGTGGTGGTGAATGGTGCCGCAGCCAGGCACTAGTGGTGTGCCCCAGGGATCAGTGCTGGGCCCCATGCTCTTCAACATCTTTATTGATGATCTGGATGAGGGCATCGAGTCCATCATCAGTACATTTGCGGACGACACCAAGCTGGGGGCAGGAGTTGATCTGCTGGAGGGTAGAGAGGCTTTGCAGAGGGACCTCGACAGGCTGGACAGATGGGCAGAGTCCAAGGGCAGGAGATTGAACACATCCAAGTGCCGGCTTCTGCACAGTGGCCACAGCAACCCCATGCAGTGCTACAGGCTGGGGTCAGAATGGCTGGAGAGCAGCCAGGCAGAGAGGAACCTGGGGGTGCTGGTTGATTGTAGGCTGAACATGAGCCTGCAGTGTGCCCAGGCAGCCAAGAAGGCCAATGGCATCCTAGCCTGCATCAGAAACAGTGTGGCCAGCAGGAGCAGGGAGGTCATTCTGCCCCTGGACACTGCACTGGTTAGGCCGCACCTTGAGTCCTGTGTCCAGTTCTGGGCCCCTCAGTGTAGGAAAGATGTTGTCTTGCTGGAGCGTGTCCAGAGAAGGGCAACAAAGTTGGTGAGGGGTTTGGAAGACAAGCCCTATGAGGAGAGGCTGAGGGAGCTGGGGTTGCTTAGCCTGGAGAAGAGGAGACTCAGGGGTGACCTTATTGCTTTGTGCAACTCCCTGAAGGGAGGTTGTAGCCAGGGCAGAGGTTGGTCTCTTCTCCCAGGCAGCCAGCACCAGAACAAGAGGACACAGTCTCAGGCTGCGCCAGGGCAGGTTGAGACTGGATGTTAGGAAGAAGTTCTATACCGAGAGAGTGATTGCCCACTGGAATGGGCTGCCCGTGGAGGTGGTGGAGTCACCTTCATTGGAGGTGTTCAAGAAGAGGCTTGCTGGGGTGCTTGGTGCCACGGGTTAGTTTTTTAGTTGTTTAGGTGGGTTGTGTTGTATTGTATTGTATTTAGGTGGGTTGGATTGGTTGATAGGTTGGACGCGATGATCTTGAAGGTCTCTTCCAACCTGGTGTATTGTATGATGAAGCTTAGAAACTTCTTTGAGATTTAGGATTTAGTAGATTAAAAGAGACTTTGGATACAGGGAAGGGTAGTGAGAACTCTTCATTATAATATTTCTAAGCAAGAGAGGTTTCTGGCAGGAGAAAGTCTGCAAGTGGCAGTGCTTAAGCAAATCTAAGTGTCTGAGATCAAGACTGTGGTGGGTTGATGGTTGGATTTGAGGATCTTAGAGGTCTTGTCCAACCTTAATGATTCTGTGATTCTATGACTGCCCTTGTGCAAAGCATACAGTACCACTTGTGCTTAACATGAGGAATTACTACTCTTTTGGGGTATTTTTAAAGCACCTGTTGATGATCATTGTTGGAGGTGATAGTGACTTGATGACAACTCCAGATTTGTCAAGAAGTTCACGTGCTCACCATTAAATAATATGCTGTAACTTGAAATGTGTGTTTGCTGTAAAACTCTTGCCAAACATAAAGAGTTTGTGGTATTCTCAGGGTGGTTGCTCTTGGGTTTTCTGGAGAGTGATGGGATCTGGTGCATTTCCTATGTCAGTGGTATCATCATTCATATCAAGCTGTAATATTGCTTCTGTGAACTCAAGAAAAGCAAAACCAAATGAACAAAGGAAACCACCACCCCAAAAAAAACCCAAATCAAGCAAAAACCGAAGAGATCACGCTACAACAACAACCACAGACCCCTATTTAGAAGCAGATTCTGACCCCTATTTAGAAGCAGATTCTGACCCCTATTTAGAAGCAGATTCTGACCCACCATTCGACATGGTGACTATCACCAACAGTAACTATACAAGCTTCAGAAGAAATTAATTACATCAGAACCATAGTGTTGAAACTTTAATATCTCCAGTATTGCATTTGCAGCTTAATATTCCTTTTTATTTATCCAAGGCCTCTGATGCCTTGCAGATGTGCCTAACTCGCTCTCACTGTACCTTGTAGACAATTCTGCAGCAGAAATCAATTATGACCCAAATCTCTTGGTACCTACATAAATCTCAGCATCAGGCAGTGGAAAGATTTGCTGTAAGAAAGCTATGCAGAGAAAGGATCCCTAAATGGTTGCAGTCCCTCAGTTCTATGGAGTAGTCTATTTAATGTCAAAAATGACTGGACTCAGAATTGATTTGCAATATGAAATTGTCTCTCAGATTGCAAGTTGGAGCAAAAAAAGATTCAGGTGCATTTCACAAAACAAAATAACATAAAAATTGGGTTTTACACATCAGTATCTAGACCATGATGTTTTACTGTTTAAAGGCCAGGAGCAAATATGTCATTGCTACTGACTTAACAGGCTGAATTAATACTGCAGTCTTCCCAAAGTGCTCTCCAAGTTATTCTAGCACTTGTGCAGTTTCATTAGCAGTAGGAGATTTTCATTCTGCTTGTTGAGGCTCTGAATTCTGCCCCTTTCTCAGAACAGCTCAAAATGCCATTGTTAGAGAAATAGCAGCACCTGCATTAAGATACCACTGCTTTTAATCCAAAGAGAACATCGCTGGTGACCAAATGGTAGCAGAGATCTTTTAAAGCAAGAGTCTATGTGAATTTTAGAGACCAGAGTCTGAGCCTGAGGGTCCAGAAGTTATAAAAATTAAAACATGTTATGTTGCAGGGGGCCTGGTGCCAGATTCAAGCACATTGGAAGGTCATGATAGGACAGTTGGGATTGTTCAGCCTGAAAAAGACAAGGTTCCAGGGAGACCTTATAGTGGCTTTTCAGTACCTGAAGGGAGCGCACAAGAAAGTGGAGACTGTTTACAAGGATAGGATGAGAGGCAATGGTTTTAAAGTTAAAAAAGAGTAGATTTAGATTGGACATTAAGAAGTTCTTTACTGTGAGGGTGGGGGAACACTGCAGCAGGTTGCCCAGGGAGATTTGCCCCTCAGTTTAGGAAGGATGTTGACTTGCTGGAATGTGTCCAGAGAAGGGCAACAAAGTTGGTGAGGGGTTTGGAACACAAGCCCTATGAGAAGAGGCTGAGCGAGCTGGGGTTGCATAGCCTGGAGAAGAGGAGACTCAGGGGTGACCTTATTGCTGTCTACAACTACCTGAAGGGAGGTTGTAGCCAGGCAGCCAGTACCAGAACAAGAGGACACAGTCTCAGGCTGCACCAGGGCAGGTTTAGGCTGGATGTTAGGAAGAAGTTCTATACTGAGAGAGTGATTGCCCATTGGAATCGGCTACCCGTGGAGGTGCTCAGGAGGAGACTTGATGGGGTGCTTGGTGCCATGGTTTAGTTGTTTAGGTGGGTTGGATTGGTTGATGGGTTGGACGCGATGATCTTGAAGGTCTCTTTCAACCTGGTGTATTGTATTGTAGTATTATTGTGGAGGACCCATCCATGGAGATATCCAAGGTCAGCCTTGATGGGGCTCTGAGCAACCTGATCTAGTTGAGGGTGGCCCTGCTTACTGCAATGGGGTTGTAGTAGATGACCTTTAAAGGCCCCTTCCAACCCAGTGCATTCTATGATTCCACGTTAGGCTTCCAGGATACAGTGTATGCAGAGTGTGTGTGAATGTGGCATCAATACGGCAGCATGTGACTGTGGGCTAATATTCAATAGGTTCTGAGACCTGAGTGCTGTGAGATCACATTGCTAGCAGGTGAATGACTAGTGCTGGGCTCTGCCAGTCCCAAGGAACCTATGGCTTCATGAATTGTTAGAGCTCCATATGACAGATGTGAACCACTTGGCATAGGCAATAGAGCACCTGCAAAAGGTACATTTGAATAGGCCATGCCCAGTTCACTCTCTCAACAGTTAGCCCCTCAGACTTTCTCTCCCTAGCGTGCCAAAAGGCATATTTAGACCTGAACATGCAACCTGTGTCAGAGGGATCTTAGTTTGATCACAGAAACAAGCCCAAACTTAAGCAGTGTAAACTAAGATTGGTTTACATTTTACTGTCTCCAATGATAGCCACAAATGCCACAAAAGAGTTCCTCAAAAATATTTATATCCAATATAGAAATGACCTTGTCCTAAAAGCCTGTGTTATATCCAGACAGCATTATCACTGCCTTTGTGTCCTTTAAGGTGAGCTCTCCTTTGTGAATTCAGAGAAAACATCCCAGTACTGCATAGTAGTGGTGTGGTGATATTTTTGTATTCACTGTCTCCACACCAGTGCTTTTTTGGCTTTTCTGCCCCTCTTTTAAGATTTCCTCCCTGCATTCTGCAGCAATTGAGAGCACAGAGCACTGTTCCCACATCAGTTCCACAGGGTTTGAATTACTTTGATTTGTACTTCAAACCAAATTTGCTTGTTCTCTCTTGTTAGGCACAGTCACTCTTTGTCAACCCTGAAGCAATCAGAAAACAAAGCTGACTTAAGAGGTGTGATTTTTTTTTTAAACCAGACTTAAATTTTTGCAGTGTCAGCCTGATAGCTGCAGTTACCAGAAACAGATACTCCCCTTGTGTTTCACACCATTCCTTCCTCCAAAATGCCTTTGAAGTGCAGAATATCATCAACCAAGAAAGTTGAAGCATGCCCTGTTAGATTGTAACTTAACTTTTCAACTCCGTTTTTTCAGGCCTGACTGAACTCAGTGACAGTCCAGTTTCCCTGGAGCTAGAGCGTTGCAAGTCTCCCACTTCAGGTAAAGGTGATTGGCTTCTCTTCCTGCAGTCTGTATAAGCCATTCATGTCATGCATCACTGTGTTTCATTAATCCCTAAGAAGCGAAGTGCGTAGTTACAGTTCCAAAGAGAAGAAATCACTGGAGGAGTGCTCATTGCACAGCACAACAAAAGCCTCAGTCTGTTTACCTACAGAAAAATCGAATGTACGTGGTGCATCTTGAGGGCAAGACTATGAAAACACTGGAGTTAATGATATTGCTCAGGTGTATTCCTACATCCTCCTGTCAGAGCCTTGTTTCTCTGTTTTCTTCAACGACTTGCAGAGTTCTTTTTTGGTAGAGAGCCCTCACAGGTTTGGTTCTTTCATATATTATGCATATGTGCCCACAGAGAAATTATTTGGGGAACAGTAATCTGGAGCTGGCAAATTTTAACCATTGGAACCTGCCAGTGCTTGAGTTGTGTCATTTACAGTGGAAGCATAACCTGAGATAAAATTACTTACTTATTTACCAACCACTTTGATGCAGCAGTGGACTCTTGGCCATGAAAAAAAACCTTGTGTTTCCCCTTTTGCCCTTCAGAAGGTGGAGTCCGTCTCCCTCCTAGAGACTTTTTCCTGCAAGTGCCTAGCCTGCCTTGATCTCTTTAATGTGAGTTCACTGTCTTAAAGATTGTTGCTTAGAGCTGTTTTCTAGTAGCTGACTTTTGAATGTGATGGAAAATAAGGAGGTGTAGCTGTGATACACTCATTGTGCTTATGGTATGCATATCACACTTCTTTCTCTTGTAGTTTGGTAAGTACTGATAGATACTTCCCCCCCCCCCCCCTAGTTATGGCAGCAAATTCCCACAAATATGCTGTTCAAATCCTCTGTTGTTGTTTCCCATATTTTATGACAACAGAACACATTAATTTTGAACAGAGGCCACTGTTCCTCTTGGCACATCAAGAACTAAAACGAAATCGCTGTTTTGAAGTATGTATTTTCCTTCTACTGTTTGCAACCTGAGTTCCATAGGGGTACAAATGTCAAAGGGGAATAGGCTATAATGATACTGGTATGACACTCAGGAGCTCAAACTCTTGAGCCAGGAGTCAGAAACTCGCAGTATCACTAAGGTTGGAAGAGACCTTGAAGATCATCGAATCCAACCTGTCACCACAGACCCTGTGACTAGACCATGGCACCAAGTGCCACATCCAATCCCCTCTTGAACACCTCCAGGGATGGTGACTCCACCACCTCCCTGGGCAGCACATTCCAATGGCAAACAACTCTCAGTGAAGAACTATCTCCTCACCTCCAGCCTAAACTTCCCCTGGTGCAGCTTGAGACTGTGTCCTCTTGTTCTGGTGCTGGTTGCTAGAGAGAAGAGACCAGCCCCCACCTGACTACAACCACCTTTCAGGTAGTTGTAGAGAGCAATGAGGTCTCCCCTGAGCCTCCTCTTCTCCAGGCTAAACTATCCCAGCTCCCTCAGCCTCTCCCCAGCCTTGTTGCCCTTCTCTGGACACGTTCAAGTGTCTCAATGTCCTTCCTAAACTGAGGGGCCCAGAACTGGACACAGGACTCAAGGTGTGGTCTAACCAGTGCAGAGTACAGGGGCACAATGACCTCCCTGCTCCTGCTGGCCACACTGTTCCTAATGCAGGCCAGGATGCCATTGGCCCTCTTGGCCACCTGGGCACACTGCTGGCTCATGTTTAGGCGGTTGTCGATCAGCACCCCCAGGTCCCTCTCTGTTAATTCATGGTGCAGGCTTTAAAATCAAACATTTGTGAACTGAAGTATCATTAATCTGGTGATTGTGTGGCTCACTAGGATTCATCTTTTCAGTCTTCTCTGCAGCAGTGAGCTACAAACTCTTTTTTTTCACTGACAACACAGATATGACCAGCTGGTGAACACGTGCCTCTGTTTCATTTCATAACGATGAGTGACTCCTATAGCACCTCTTTTTTCTGCAGTAAACTTCAAATTTTCATTCTGCTGCTGATCAGAAATATCTACTTGAGTTACATTTTGAAGCAAATGATGTTAAATTTATCCTGCTTTTCTGGTTTGGAAATAATTCAGCAGGGAAAACGTGGCATGTTTATGAACCTCTTCTATTTTAGCCCCTCCATCTTGTTTTTTCCAAGCTATATTTGCATCTTCAAATGTGAAATCAGGTGCAGTGTTGTAGGTGGTAACTATTATTAGCTATTATTAGCCTCTTAAAAGAGGAGTTGCTTTTACTGTGAGTGATGTAAATGACATTTTTAAATTAATGCAAAATTAAAATCATTGGACTTTGGCACACCTGCTCTAACAGTGGTCAAAATCCAGCCTTGTCACATGGAGTAACTGACCTCAGAATTGTGAGCCCCCCCAGAATCTGGGAGCAGAACTGCTTTGTCCTTGGCAGCACAGCATCACATCTACGTTAACCTTCGTGCTGGCTAATGCTTCTTTACTTTCTTGTAGAAAGCAGCTGATTGATCTGCATAGTTACAGACTTGTTAGGCAGGATCTTTCTACTCCTAGTCTTGTCTTTGATCTATTTATATTTCATGGCACACAGGGTCTGTTGCAGAAATGTGCTGCACTCTGCAGAGTCCCTCGATATCTGTTTGTAAAACCAGTAACCACATTCCTATGCTGAAGAGAGACCAAGACTTTATCTTTCAGAAATCTAGCAGAAAGAATACTTGGCTGCTAAGTCAAGTTGCTCCTCAAAGAAGGCCCTACTGGATATTACTACGTTAAGAACTGATAAGGTTGCAAATACAGAAGGAGTGGAGTTTGATTTCTTGCAGTTTGTTATGGTTGCCTGCCTGGATCAACATCAGGCAGTGAAGTTGGTGCCAGATTGTGCACACTCAGGGCCACTATGCTTACACAAAGTACATGTGGAGGACACTAGTCTGCATGACAAACACTATACACAATGGCACACTGCTGAGCAACTTTGTCCTCTGTTCCATCAGGGGAATGATCTGTGGAGCATTTGATGTGCTCATGTGCATGCTCCACGACAGCACCTAGGAAGTATCCCTCCAGCACACCGGTTGCAGCATAGACACAAACAGTTTTACATCTGGGAGAGCCATTAGTAAATTAGTCAGATCTGTGTTCCACCCAGCTTTGTAAGACCATTGTTGAGAAGGTTTCTTGGAGGACTAAAAAAATCTCCTGCCTCCTGATCTCTTCATCCTGAACAGTGCTTCACCTGCCTCTGTTATGGTTTCCCTGAAAAAATGCATTTTGCCTACAACATCCTACTTGCCCATGTTTTAACCTCAGACTAAGCTTCTGCAAAGGTCAGCTGAGTAATTGGTCTTTGTTGTTCCTCCCTGCTTCAAATCAGAACTAGGCATCTGTGTTCCATCACTGGTATGAGTATCGGAGCACTGAGCACTCATTGCTGAAGAATACTCCTTATTTTACATGCAGGGCTGGATTCTAGTTTTGGACAAATCCAACTTCTACCACTAGGCAATATTTTAAACTCTCTTTTCAGGTGCTCCTGCACAATTTACTCAAGCATAGCTTTGCAGACAGTGTAATTGAAAAATGAGACTCCTGCTCTCAATGCCTTGCAGGCTAGAACACAGTGGGTAGCAGCAACGTGAAGAAATACCAACCTTGCATTTTAAGAATGGTAGGCAGAGGGGAGGAATAATCTTCCTTAACCACTGGTATCTTATTATAATTACATCAGGATTTAAATACTGTAGTGATATATTTCCAGTACTCTACAGGAAAACAAAGGTTGGTGCAGCCATGATGCAGCATGTTTCATGAGAGCAGTGATGCAGCATGACATGCCACATGGAATGGTGTTTGGCTTACACTGGATCCTACAAGGAACACCTGAGATCAGGATTTTTCAGTACCACCAGAATGCTTATTCTTACTCCTCCATGCCATGTTCTTTCAATGGGGAAGGTCAAACTGCATTTTGACCATTGCTTGTGATGTGGAGGTCAAAAGTGAGGGCTTTATGCTATATTCACTCTACAATGGCATGTGGAAGCTCAGTGGCTCTAAAGCAGTAAAAACCACTAACGCCTTGTAAGCACTCATAAATGCTGCTACATCCAATTCTGATGTTTTACAGAACAGTGCCCATTCCAGTAAAGTTTGCCTTGATTTTTATCATCTGATTAGGAAAAAAAATATTCAGGAGCTCTTAGCAATATAAGATAAAGAATATAGATGTCCCTTACTGCATTAGCCATTTATGTGCAGCTTGATACTGAAGTATGCCGCTGAGAATACACAGGAGCACAAGCAGCAATGTAGTGAGGACAAGCAAAGGCACCTTCAAGAGGTCATTTAACTTTGTTGTGTGAGATGCAAGGTACTGTTTAGAATCCTTTCCAGTAATTTCAGCAGTCTGTGTATTGGAGAGTGAGTTTTCAAGTGTGTGTTCCAAAGTGAAAGTGCATTTGTGTGTTTTCTCCACAAAATCACCTTCACACTGGGGCTCGCATCCAAAATGCTTTTAAGACTCTAGAGCCTAGAGAAGGGCTATGTAAAGATTTCCACAGATGATTCCCATGAGCTTTGGAGCAGGTCCCTAATGGCAAGAGTACAAGTTTTCCTATTATTGGTTTTTTTAAGTGCTGCTCTACTGATTTTTTTTTCCCCCACTAGTTAAATCTGCTGGGATTAGACCCATGGCATGCCAAGCTCACACTTGCCTACATGAAATGGTTTAAATAGAATATTGTTAAGTTTCTAACAGTCACTCTTTTTTTTTCCCCCCCTTTAAACTCGTGGGCAACTGCAAAGTAGCTGAGGGGGTTTGACTCGGGTTGGAAATTATATTCTCATGGAAAGCAAGCAGGAAAGTAAATGCCTCAAGATATTTTGTGCGTGTGGAAAACATAGCATATCGTTTATTTTGAAGCATGATTATTGATGGCAGTGCCAGCATAACCATTTCTACTTATTTATATGAAATTGAAAAGAATGTTTGCTAGTCAGAAGGGAAATTAATCAATGAAGAGAGGTTGGTTCCTGCACTGTGAACACAAGGTACATTTTATCCATCTTTTAATATGTGAGGGGGTTTCTGATCAAGTGAATTCATGCTTGTGTAAGATCTTGAGATTAGCCAGGAACACAGGGCAGTGTGGTTTGGCAGAGGGGAGGATGTGGGGACCTGGGTTTGTGCCGTGGTATCTTGCTCACAGGGAGCAGCAGGGGAAGCCCCCATACAGCCCACAGTGCATGGCTAACGATTCAAGAGGATCTGAGCTCACCAGCAGAGGCCAGCAGCTCCTGTGGTCTGGGGAGACAGGAACTAAGCAAGGGAACGGGGCCAAGCGCAGCCTGCTAATTGACAGGTCCCAGGACAAGGGAGGATGTTGGTCTGTGAGTCCCGGTCTGGATCAACAGGGCAGGCACAGGAATGGCAGCAGCAGGATCTGTATCTCAGGGCACAGTGAGAGTTAGGTTCTGCTTGAAAGTAGCTCCCACCGGAGAGTGACTCCCTGGGGCAGTCTGCCTGAGGCCGACAAAGGAAAAGGGTTGCCTTTGCATTGGTTCAGAACCCCAGTAGCCAAACCTCCAGGACTTTATCGTGTAGCTTGTCCAACTGAGAAGCTAAGCACTAAGCTCTTAAATCCATGTTTTAGGAAGGGGAGGCTGGGACAGATATTGCAAAGTGTTATGGAGGCAAAAGGTCCCTAATAGAAAAAGAGCAGCATGAAGTGACCTTCATTTTGAAAAGCAGTGAATTCTCCACAGTCCTGCTGTTATAGCTGAGGGAAGCACCAGTGAATGCTGTGGTTGTGAGTGCATGTTTCTTGACTGTGCCTTGGTATTTTCATTGAAAGACTGATAGGAACCACATGGCAACAAGATAGGAGGTCAGGAGACCATACCTGCTGCCTCTGTGTCCCTTTCTCATCCCACTGCTGCATAATCAGACTGTGTGCACATAAAGCTCTTTTGGGCAGGGGCTGTCTTGCCTTGCACTGTGGCATCACAAGTTTGTTGGCTGCCTCCAGCATGAATGCAAATAATAGTAACAGCTCTGGTAGCCTCTTGAACCTTCATGCTCTACTTCATTCTGAAATGAAACTGGTTTTCAAAAGCTCTTTCTCAGCAAGACAGGTTTACATGCATGATCCTCCTGTATAATAAATGTAGAGCTAGTAACACATACATGACAGTAGGTACTAAGAGTAGTTTGTGTAATATTCACATTCAGAGAATCATAGAATCATTTTGGTTGGGAAGAATTTAAAGGTCATCAAGTCCAACCATTATCTAACTCTGGGCAAGTCTGGTGCTTAACCATGTCCCTTACCACCACCTCTCTGCCTCTTTGAAACACCTCCAGGGATGGGGATTCAACCACCTCCCTGGGGACTCTGTTCCAGTGTTTGAGAACCCTTTCAGTGAAGAAGGTTCTTCTAACAGCTAACCTAAACCTCCCCTGGTGCAACTTGAGGCCATTCCCTATTGTCCTATCCCTTGTTACTAGGGAGAAGAGACTGACCTCCCACCTGGCTCAGCCTCTTTTCCTCCAGACTAAGTAACTACAGTTTCCCCAGCCACTCCTCATAAGACTGATCAGTTTAATAGTGAAAAGTTTGGATTACCTGCCCCCCACCCCACTAAAGTAATATGCACAATCACAGTAAGGCATGGAGGAGCACAACTCCTAACTTGGTCAGCCCCACTTCCTTCGTTTCCTTATGCTGTGTGTCTCCTGTGGTCTGCTACTCACCATGTCACCTAGTCCATTCCTGTACCAGTATCCTCCTTGTTTTTTCCAATCCTCACTCCATTCAGCATCCTGAGACTGTGTTAGAGTGCAACCTTCAGTATGGCTATTTTGTCTGTGTGCAGCTGCAGCAGCTCCCAACTCGAGCCTCTTTAGAGTACTTCAGAGAAATCAGAAAGTGCATACTTTGCATGTGCTGTATGAGCCTGCATACAAAGAGTTGGGAGCTATTTCTGCAGTCTGGCAGTTCAGACATATGTTCCACAGTTTTGGAACAGCTGTGGCATATAGCAAGAGATGCACAATTCTTGTTCTACAGAAACACCTGTAGCATGGAAATAAAAGAGGTTAAACCGTCAGTTTGCAAAGCTCCAAGCCTCTGTGATGACAGCACTAATGAAGCTCCTTGGTGTTTAATGCAGCTAGGTTTTATGGCTCTGAAATATCCTAATTTATATCCTAGGTAAAGTGCCCTACAGGCTTCTTTAGGAATTGGTAATCTGTTTTTTTTTTTTCAGAGGGCTGGTTGGGCCAGATGTTGTCCTTTCCTTTAAAGGAGATTATATCACAAGTGATGCTTCTTTCTCTTCCTCTATAGCAAATGTTCTGATTTTTCTGGAGCTGAATCCTCCATTCAGAGGCTGAAAGAGTGTGTGACAGCTGCTCGGATACATTAACTGGTTTTTAAAAGGCTGTTCGGAAACTCAAGCTGCCCTTTGTGTGAGAGACTAAAATGGTTGTAGGAGACTAACACTTGGTATCCAAATTAGAGAATTTTCCTGTCGTGGTGTTAGTGATGTATGTTTTGATCTTGGGCTGATCTTCACCTTGTCCCAAAGCACCCAGTTAAAGTGACAGCTGAGGAGGGGTTACTGGAAGGGCTTATGCTGGTTCTATTCATACCAAAATGTTGCTCAGGAGCCTGAAAGGCTGCACTGCTCTTTCCTGAAGGAAGAAAGAAAAACGTCTACCAGAGGTGCCAGGGAGTATTTTCTTCTGCCCCATTGAAGGCTTTGTAGTTTATGACACTGCAAAAGAATGCAACACCTTCTTTTTAGGAGCTCTGTGACTTGAAACGGTAAGTGGCTGTTCTGGGCCTCCTTCTGACCTAAAAGCCTATTAAGCAGAAATTACAAAGGACTTGTTACTCGTGTGCACACATCACAGCGTTCCTGGCACTCAGGCACTTACCATGTGGGACTTCTTTAAAAGAAGCATAATCAATACTGGACAAATTCTTCATTGTTCACTTCCAGAAGCAGACAGTATGGGCGAGGGGTAAAAGCCAAAAAAAAACAACAATGTGGGGAAAAATACTGAATTAAAGCCAAGTGAGAGAATCCTATTGGAAATTAAATCTTCTGCATAATTCATTTAAAACATCCCTTAAGGCATTCTTTTAATAAATTGAATGCCATTTTGCCTGGTACAAGACATGCTTCATTTCAGTTCTGTGGTGCTCATTGTTGAAGAACGTGCTCATGGCTAAGGAAATGAAAACATTTTTGAACAGAAGCAAAATCGTGGGGTTTGTTGCATCATTGGAACACAACCAGTAATTAAACCTGCAGTAAATTGAGTGCACTGTTTCCGTGTCTGGGTGATGCCACATTCTATCCTGAAGCTGCTGTATTTCGTTTCTGTGCAATCTGTCTTCCTTTCCATAATGCTGCCGTGGTGTCTTCTGTCTCCATTACCTGTGCAATATGCCCTTTTTTCCCTAACGGTATCTTGGAGGTCTGATGTCCTCAGAACTCACAATCTCATTGCACCCTCTTATTAAATTGGTGCCCAGGTGTTTCAAGATTGGCGATATGCTGCATAGCCAGCATTTGCAATATTTGCCTTAATCTCATTTGTGTTCTTGTTTGTGTTCTGGTTTTGACCATTCCTGTCATCACGAGGTAAGATATTGCAGCACACAGACAAACCTGTGTAAAACACCATTCACTTCTTGGACAGCTGGAGTAATGTTGTTGGTTTGTTTTTTTTTCCAGTGCTGCTTTGTTCAGTTACATTATGTTGCTGAATGGTGTACATGAACGTATTTAAACCAAAATTCTGCCTTTATATGGTGATTAAAAAAGGGGAAAAAAAAAAAGAAAAGAAAAGAAAAAGGCAAAAAAGCTGCACATTTGCAACATGGTGTTGACCAGAAGGTGGCATGATGTTTGCCCTCACTCCGTTTTCTTTCTTACCTATTAACAACTGCCTTTCTCCTTTTTCTGTTGTTTCAGTTAAAGGATCAAGAAAGTTAAGTCTGCCAACAGATCTTAAGACTGATCTTGGTACGGTAGGCGAAAGCCAACAGCTTTAAACTTCCTTACATCCATTGGCAAAGCATTTTACCAACTGATTCATGAGATAACACAATAACCTTGGAGGCTTTGTCGGAAAAGGCTTTCTAAAAACCACCTATTAACCCATACAGTTCTGTTGGCAGCTCTCAGCATTCTGCTTGTTTACTCTTCATTTCTTTCATGTAGACGTCCTTGCCGCTCATTACACACTCTGTGTGTAATATTTCATTCTGGGAAGGCTCCAGAACCTTTTACACACCTGAGCCATTGTAAGTGGCTGTCACTAATGTTTACCTCTGCCTGTAACACCCAGTGCATGCGCTGATTTATTTCCCTGATGTACAAATTTTCATGCTGCAGCAGCACCGAGATGGTTCAGTATCTTATATTTTGTGGTGTCTTTGAAATTCGGAGTCGTCAGAGCAGAAGTCAGTCATTTGTGTCTCAGTCCTCTCCTTGTGACTGTCTGTCAAGTACAGAGTTTCCTGTAACCTGTTTCTCTAATATTTCAGTGGAAATTCATAGGGAGAGCAGAAAATTCCCCTTGAAAAATCTAGAATTAAAATTCAACATATTGCATAGCCTAAACATGTTGGGGGCAAATCGCAGTGCTCTCAAATGCCCATGCAGTGCTCTCAAATGCCCATGCAGTGCTCTCAAATGCCCATGCAGTGCTCTCAAATGCCCATGCAGTGCTCTTAAACATAGAATAGAATTAACCAGGTTGGAAAAGACCTTTGAGATCGAGTCCAACCTATCATCCAACACCATCTAATCAACTAAACCATGGCACCAAACACCCCATCCAGTCTCTTCCTAAACAACTCCAGTGATGGTGACTCCACCACCAACCTGGGCAGTGCATTCCAATGGCCAATCTCTCTTGCTGGGAAGAATTTCTTCCTAGCATTCAGCCTAAACCTCCCCTGGTGCAGCTTGAGACTGTGTCCTCTTGTTCTGGTGCTGGTTGCCTGGGAGAAGAGACCAACCCCTAGACTAGAATAGAATAGAATTAACCAGGTTGGAAAAGACCTTGGAGATCATCAAGTCCACCTCTCACCCAACACCATCCAATCAACTAAACCATGGCATCAAGTGCCTCATCCAGGCTCTTAAACATATAATGGGGATTTCTCCTGTAATTTGGGTTCAAATATGTGGTTCATGCAATGGTTTTTGTCACTGTCTTTAAATATTCTCGGTCTCAAGGAGTCCTTTCTAATTTTGCTCTCATGGGAAGTTTCTCTGTAAGGTGACTGGGAAAAAACCCACAAAACTCATGTAACTATGTCTCATTAGTTTGAGTTTCTTTTTAGAGACAGAAATTATGAAGTTGGATCACGTCCTTGCATAATGCAGTTGAAGTTAATTTCTGTCACCAGGAATCATGGGCATGTATTAACCAATGTAGCACTGTTCCCTAAAGCAAGAGTCAGGGGAATAAATATGTCCTCCACATTATAAATGACTGAGAAACTTGGGAAACTGCTAATAGCTTCTGGTAAGGTTAGGTACACAAATGTTGAAAAATCATTGGAAAAGTCAACCCAGTTTGTCTGGATTTCAGTGTACAGGGTGTGATTTAGGTGCAATAACTTACTCCCTCATTAACAGTGATGTTTGAGAAAAGAGGGTTGTGGGACTACACCATTAAAATTTTGGAGTGGAAATACTCCCAAAAGGCATGATGTAGGCTGCTAATATACACCTGTAAAATTAATATTTATCACTAATTAAATGGGCAGCTGGGAAGGCAAACACTCAGAGTATCAAAATAGCCATAGGGTAGGATCTAAGGCTAAACTAGAATAAAAGACCAACCTAGAATAGAGACCAACCCCTAGACTAGACTAGAATAGAATAGAATTAACCAGGTTGGAAAAGACCTTGGGGATCATCAAGTCCAACCTATCACCCAACAGCATCTAATCAACTAAACCATGGCATCCAGTCTCTTCTTAATCACTTCCAGTGAACTATCTCTGATAAGAAGGTTCTCTTCTCGGTGGGACCGTCTCTGGCCACTGCTCCTCCCTTTGCCCATGCCCTGCCGGGCTCCAGGACTTGAATCTGGGCCAAGCCTGCTTCCATTGGGGGCTTCATTTCCAGAGTGACTGGCAGCGGCCACCCTTCTTTCTCCTTGCTCATGTACAGGCAAGCCCCTCCCCCCATTGCTACAGGTGAGCTGGCAGCTGGTGCAAACCGCTGCTCCCTTGCCCGGCCCCGCGGGTCCTTGCCTGACCTGGGGGAAAGTCATTGAGAAGCCAGCCGGCCCCCTGCTCAGCCAGGTGGCTTTGAACAGCTCTGGGTAGGACAGCTTCAGGAGTGCCTGGCGTGCAGCTCCCTCACATGAGAATAGAATAGAACCAGGTTGGAAGAGACCTTCGAGATCATTGTGTCCAACCCATCATCCAACGCCATCTACTCAACTAAACCATGGGGTGCTCTACAGATCAGACTTCTTTTTGTTAGTGTTATTGAAAATAGAATCTTGAAGGATGAAATAGATGTAGATGCTGAATTGTAACACAAGGAGAAGATAAATTTGATGTGGAAAAGACTGAACATACAGATTCTTTTAGAAAGCAAGAAACAAATCAATTTACCTAGAAGTTTGCACTTTGGCCACAGCAACCCCATGCAGAGCTACAGGCTGGGGGTCAGAGTGGCTGGAGAGCTGCCAAACAGAGAGGGACCTGGGGCTGCTGATTGACAGCTGCCTAAACATGAGCCAGCAGTGTGCCCAGGTGGCCAAGAAGGCCAATGGCATCCTGGCCTGCATTAGGAAGAGTGTAGCCAGCAGGAGCAGGGAAGTCATTGTGCCCCTGTACTCTGCATTGGTTAGGCCACACCTTGAGTCCTGTGTCCAGTTCTGGGCCCCTCGGTTTAAGAAGGACATTGAGACACTTGAATGTGTCCAGAGAAGGGCAACGAGGCTGGGGAGAGGCTTTGAGCACAGTCCTGTGAGGAGAGGCTGAGGGAGCTGGGGTTGCTTAGCCTGGAGAAGAGGAGGCTCAGGGGAGACCTCATTGCTCTCTACAACTACCTGAAAGGTGGTTGTAGCTAGGAAGGGGTTGGCCTCTTCTCTCTAGCAACCAGCACCAGAACAAGAGGACACAGTCTCAAGCTGCATCAGGGTAAGTTTAGGCTGGAGGTGAGGAGAAGGTTCTTCCCTGAGAGAGTTGTTAGCCATTGGAACGTGCTGCCCAGGGAGGTGGTGGAGTCACTGTCCCTGGAGGTGTTCAAGAGGGGATTGGATGTGGCACTTGGTGCCATGGTCTAGTCATGGGGTCTGTGGTGACAGGTTGGACTCGATCTTTGAGGTCTCTTCCAACCTTGGCGAAACTGTGATACTGTGAAGTGAAGAGGGCTTGATTGTATAATACAATATTTGTGTATCAGAGGCAAAGAAATGGCCTTACCATGAGTTTTCCTGTAATCACACAGGGAGGTGGACAACACTGTAAGCACTGCCTGAATAGTGAAAGATTTCTGTTTAAAAAACAAAACAAAACAAAAATAGCCATAAAAATCCATCCACCAAACCCCAAGGACTGGTAAGGAGGACAAATATGTACAAAAGGAGAGCTAGAAAAGTTAACTGAATTAATCTTCAGACCATAGGAAGCATGATGACCCATTGCAAATGGGTGACATATGTAGGGAAGTTTGAAGGTCGATGGAATGAATAATTCTGTCTGTGATTTTGTTTACACAACAGATGTACTTCTACCATTCCTCTATGTACCTGAACTGATTGCATTTTAGTAAGGTAGAACAAGTATGAATGAAAAATTAAGTCTAAGAAGGTCAGAAAAGGAGTGGAACACCATTGATTTTTCAAAAGCTTCATAAACACCAGAAGATGTTATCAAATTGTCACTTAAGGGTTATGTTCATTGTTAGTGCCACAGCTATTGGGTACTCTGTGCTCATATTACCAAGAAGCTTGGTGGAATGATAAGGATAAAGCCTGGGGAAGTAGCACCCAATGTGTAACTTTGGTTGACACTCATGGCTAACCAACCATAGAGGAAGCAAAACCAAAACCAACCCTCTTTAGAATAGAATAGAATAGAATAGACCAGACCAGGTTGGAAGAGACCTTCAAGATCATTGCATCCAACCCATCAACCAATCCAACCCACCTAAACAACTAAACCATGGCACCAGGCACCCCATCAAGTCTCCTCCTGAACACCTCCAATGAAGGTGACTCCACCACCTCCCCAGGCAGCCCATTCCAATGGGCAATCACTCTGTCTGTATAGAACTTTTTCCTAACATCCAGCCTAAACCTGCCCTGGTGCAGCTTGAGACTGTGTCCTCTTGTTCTGGTGCTGGCTGCCTGGGAGAAGAGACCAATGTCCTCTGTCTACAACCTCCCTTCAGGTAGTTGTAGAGAGCAATAAGGTCACCCCTGAGCCTCCTCTTCTCCAGGCTAAGCAACCCCAGCTCCCTCAGCCTCTCCTCATAGGGCTTGTGTTCCAAACCCCTCCCAACTTTGTTGCCCTTCTCTGGACATGTTCCACTCTTGTTTCAGATCTCCTTCATGACTGTCTTAGAAGGGCAGAAGGCTCCTGTTAATTAGCCTAGACGTTAAACTGTACTGAATTATAGATTGCTTAGTTTACAGCAGCCTGGAAAAAGCCCCTTTGAATGTAAGGAGCTAAATTTAAATGAGGGTTCCTGGAAAAGGTGATTAATAATGCCTGCATTTCATTTACTTCTGCTCCAAAATGTCCTGGCCGCACTGGCAGAGCTCTTGGCGATTCTTCATCTGCCGTTCGGCTGTTGCCTGATTTTTGTACGCATCAGCTGAATATTCATGGGATGACAATACTCTCTGGCCCACACTCCTTGTAAAGAGGTTCAGGCCACCATTTTCAAATGATCAGGTGCTGTGCATCTGCTGGCTGTGGCTCATAGCTTTTTACAGAGCACTGATCCATCGCTGGCTCTTGGCACTTACTGCAGCTAATTGGGAAATACATTAGCCTTTGGCAGTTCACAGTTCTGCTCCCTTCTTAGGATCTGGCTCCTGCAGTGTCCTTGCTTTCACTTTGCTTTAAATTGTAATAGTGGAGGTTAAGTAGAAGTTAAATCTATTTCAGGTGGAGGTGCTGCCAGTACTGAGAATTGCTTGGGGAGTAGTTTGCTGGCATTTAAGGGAATAATGTGTGATCTGATAACTCAGGGCATTCTAGTTAAACCTTGTCAGGATTTTCATGATTTAAAGGTACTTTGGGACTCCATTCTAACCCTCATATGATGATAAAGTCGACCTCAGCATCTTTTTATTTTGCTGTAGTGATTATTACCTGTCCTTGCTGAGGAGCTTGGCACCTGTGGATGCCATAGCTCCACACAGAAATGTGAGCATGCCCCATATGTGGGGGACACATTCAAACTTCTTTAGCTACTGCAGCTCATAGTAACCTAAGGTTTATTTGACTTGGCCAGAAGACAGATGTGACATCAGTGTTGCATATCCTGTACGGTTTATTTATCCTTCTGAGGCAACTCTGGACAGTAGCATCCTTCTTTCTGAACCCAACATTGTCTCCCAAAGTTTTCCAAGAAGATATCTATATTTGTATGCAGTGAAATGAAGCATGGGGATAATCCTCATTCAATCAAGTGGAGAATCTGGGATATAGGCCAGACAGGTACAGAACAACAGAATGGTAGGAGTTGGAAGGGACCTCCAGAGAACATCTAGTCCAGCCTCCCTGCTAGTGCAGGTTTGCCTAGAAGAGGCTGCTCAGGAGCATGTCCAGGCAGGTCTTGAAAGTCTCCAGAGAAGGAGACTCCACAACCAAGGATTTTGTTTTAATTTCTTTTACTACAGCTGCTTTTCTAGAGGAGTTTCCTGACTTTGCTTCACCATCCACTCTAAGAATCAGCTGGCATTTTTCTGCTGGGAGGTATTTCTGTTCATTTCAGTAGAAGCTTTCCAAGTTGCCAGGTGATCACAGGGAGCTAGACAGAAGTCCTAACTAAAGATGGAGATACTCAGTAGCTGCTGATTTTTGTTTGATTCCTATGAACAGATGGTCTCACTGTAAGAATTTGTGCTATCACCTAGAGTGTATTAGCCAAATAGCAAAAGAAAATGAAAATAGTGGCAGACATCTTTTGTTTCCTCTGTGATAAATATAGTTTCCTATGCTTTCTGCAGGTATTTATAAGCAGTGGATGAATTCTTTACCAGATCAAAGATAATGTCACCCATCTTATACAGCAGGGAAGAACTAGACAAAGTACCAAGTAAATCTCTTTTTTTTCCCAAGGATTTGAGAAATGTATTCTGATGCAGAGACCCAGAAACTGTAATTCTAAAAGCTGGCTTTACAAAACAAATTGTGGTGGGTTAATGTCCATCCTGAAAACAGGCTGGAGGGCTTGCGAGGGCTTTGCCCTCCCTGCAGGGCGTTTTCCCCCTGGGAAACTGAGTCTGTTCCACTCCCCCCTCCCTGCCCAGCTAGGGTATAAAAGGGAGGGCATTGCCCTATTAGCTCTCCTTTTTGGCTCCTGCCTCTCCTGGACAAGAGCTACTGCAGCTGCCTTTCTGCTCCTCTGCCACATGGTCAGGCCTGATCCTTCTCCCTGCTGCCTCCATGCCTCTTCAGAGAGAGACTGGTTTTGTATTCTTGTGGGTTTTTTTCCCCCTCCCATCCATCCTTGTTCCTTGCCCTTGTGAACCTTACCTGCTATTGTTACATATGCATATATATATGTATATGTGTGTATATGTATGTATGTATGTGTAAATCTATTTTAAAGAAAACTCTTTACCTCTCTACTTCCAAGCCAACTCCAGATTATTGCTTGGTGGATTTGCTCCTTCCCTATCTTTTTTCCCTCTCTGTTGGGAGGGAGGAGGGGGGAGCAGGGGAGATTCTCAGCCTTGCCCCCATCTGAGCTCTTAACTCCCATTTAAGGCTCAAACCACTATACAAATGTAGGGGTCAGACATAGAAGCTTCGATCAGAAGCTGGTATTCCTTTTATGTCCATTTTGTACAAGGTTTATGGAATCTGTTTGATTTTTCTTTCCTTAAAGAGTTGAGGTTGTTGACAGGCAGAGGTTGGTCTCTTCTCCCAGGCAGCCAGTACCAGAACAAGAGGACACAGTCTCAGGCTGTGCCAGGGGAGGTTTAGGCTGGATGTTAGGAAGAAGTTCTATACAGAGAGAGTGACTGCCCATTGGAGTGGGCTGCCAGTGGAGGTGGTGGAGTCACCTTCATTGGAGGTGTTCAGGAGGAGACTTGCTGGGGTGCTTGGTGCCATGGGTTAGTTGTTTAGGTGGGTTGGATTGGTTGATGGGTTGGACACGATGATCTTGAAGGTCTCTTCCAACCTGGTTCATTCTATTGTATTGTATTATATACTGATATGAAAACACCCACCATTTGAGGCCTTTGTGTTTGTTTGCAAGGGAAGTGTCTAAGCCTACAAAATGGTACCTGGATGTCATAAAGAATGCCTCATTTTTATATTAAGTGTGAGTGCTGGGGTTACAGCAATTCTTGCTTTACCCTTTCCAAGTATTTAACAATAGACATGAGGTACTGGCAGGATTATGAAGCTCTTCATCCATTTTTGCTTACTGCTGCACTGGACAAACTGGCAGAGCATTCTGTACTCGTTTTCTGGGATCTGTAATTCTGTTTCCAATGCTAAAGAACATATATCATTTCTACATTTCTGATGAGTTGCTTTTCTTCTTTGGAAAAGGCACTTCAGAGACCCAGCTGTCACAATGCTTTTCTCTAATTACCAAGCAGTATGCATTGAAAATGCTCCTTTGCGGTATTTTTACATGCAAAGGATTTTACGTGCTGTCCAGTGTGTGTCTTCTTTCACAAGGGTAATTTCTGTTCACTTCTCAGTCTGAAAATACCACAGGAATGGAGGAATCATCTGAACTCTGCTTGCAGTTAGAATCATAGCATAACCAAGGCTGGAAGGGACCTCTGGAAGTTGCCTGGGCGTCACCCTGCTCAAAACATGTCTAGTTAGGACAGCTAGGTCAGGACAGTGCCCCACTGAATCAAGAATGCCTCCAAGGACTGAGGCCCCAACCTCTTTTCCAGTATTTGATCATCAACAGAGCAAAAAAGTACATTTGTTTTATAATATTTAACCAGAATTTCCCATCTTCCAAGGTGTGCCCTTTGCCTCACCTCTGAGAAGTGTCTGGCTCTATCTTCCCCATAAACTCAAATCAAGTAGTTTCAGATGCCAATAAGGTCTCCCCTCAAACTTGTCTTCTTAAGATGGAAAAAAAAAGAAGTGTCTGGCTCTATCTTCCCCATATACTCAAATCAAGTAGTTTCAGTGTCTGGCTCTATCTTCCCCATATACTCAAATCAAGTAGTTTCAGTGTCTGGCTCTATCTTCCCCATATACTCAAATCAAGTAGTTTCAGTGTCTGGCTCTATCTTCCCCATATACTCAAATCAAGTAGTTTCAGTGTCTGGCTCTATCTTCCCCATATACTCAAGTAGTTTCAGTGTCTGGCTCTATCTTCCCCATATACTCAAATCAAGTAGTTTCAGATGCCAATAAGGTCTCCCCTCAAACTTGTCTTCTTAAGATGAAAAAGAAAAGACCCAAAACAACCACAATCAAAAAAAACCCCACCAACAACAAAACCCCACCACAAAACACCACAGCAATTCTCTGTGCCAACTATTTGATTCACTGATTCTGTTCACCATCCCTGGGGGTGTTCAAAAAAACATGTGTGCATGGCACCTGGGGACATGGTTTAGTGGTTTTGGTTTGACAGTTAGACCTGATGATCTTAGAGGTCTTTTCCAACCTTAGTAACTCTATTATTCTAACTCCCTCACCAGTTTGAGGGGCCCCTGCAGAGCTCATGCCTTTATGTCAATATATTATGTGTAATGGGGAGCTCAAAACTGGGCCTAGAGCTTGACATGCAGTCTGACAAGTACCACAGAGCAGGGAAGGATTGCATCCCTTGGGCAGCTGGCTGTGCATTCCCTGTTTCAGGGGAGGATGTGGTTTGCAATTTTTTTTGTGGCAAGTTTTACCACTATTAAGATGAAAAACATTGTGGTTGGACTAAAGGCTTTCACTGTTACAAAAATTACTTCAAACATTTGGCCTCTCTGCCATTTCACATTTTCAGGCTTGCATTTTAATATTCTACAGCTAGGACCCTACTAGGCAAAAGTTTCTTTCATCTCCTGAAGGTCAGGTGCATGACTGCACCAGTTCATCCTTAATTAAATGAGAGAAGGTTTATGGTCCAAGGTTTTTTTAAAGAGACTTTGTATTAATGGATGGATTAGCACTCTGCCAGTCCAAATATCTGTAATGGGGGGAAAAAAGGCAACAAAAGGTGGCCAGCAGGTTAATTCTGCCAGCTGTTAAAGCAGAACAGACATGTGCTGTGTGATTATATTTCAAATGCAGAAAAGGGACTTCAAATTCTTCCAGATTTTAAATACCCCCCCCAAAAAGATCCCTAAACACAAAAGCCCTGAGTGATCTACATGCAAAATTTAACAAGCAAGTAGTTCAAAAGGGAAGGTAAGTGCTTGAAATGGTCAATGTGATAACCTAACTGAAGTGTTTATGATTGATATGGTGAAGTGTAGCCACAATGGAAAGGCAGTAAAATTTGTTAGCTGAAACAACAAACAAAACAAGCAGTGAACTTACCACACATTCAAGAGTTGATAACAAAATGATGGAGAGCTCCTAGGCTCAGAGAACTTAAGAACAGTGCTTATCTGTTAAGCTATCTTAACTGAAAGAAGAGTTCCTTACTTGAGGACTCTCAAAGGTAAGTTACTTTCCACTCCTTTCAAGCAAAGCAAACACATGTTCACATCACAGTATTCTTCCATTCTGTGGTCTCTCTACATTTATCAGGTTCTAATACTCTCCAGCTGGCAAATTCTGGGGCTACACATAGATTTACAAGACCTGTCTGGACTTAGAGGTCCGCTGTAGTCAGTAACTTGGATTGAGATTGAGCTATCACACAGACCTTTGTCTTTCAGCAAAGACTGGAGCATGAGAGAGGTGGTCTGATCATTGTGTTTGGATTTAAAGCAGCATCAGGAACAGTGTGGCCAGCAGGAGCAGGGAGGTCATTCTGCCCCTGTACACTGCACTGGTTAGGCCACACCTCGAGTCCTGTGTCCAGTTCTGGGCCCCTCAGTTTAGGAAGGAGGTTGACTTGCTGGAACGTGTCCAGAGAAGGGCAACAAAGTTGGTGAGGGGTTTGAAACACAAGCCCCATGAGGAGAGGCTGAGGGAGCTGGGGTTGCTTAGCCTGGAGAAGAGGAGACTCAGGGGTGACCTTATTGCTCTCTACAACTCCCTGAAGGGAGGTTGTAGGCAGGCAGAGGTTGGTCTCTTCTCCCAGGCAGCCACTACCAGAACAAGAGGACACAGTCTCAGGCTGTGCCAGGGCAGGTTTAGGCTGGATGTTAGGAAGAAATTCTATAAAGACAGAGTGATTGCCCATTGGAATGGGCTGCCCGGGGAGGTGGTGGAGTCACCTTCATTGGAGGTGTTCAGGAGGAGACTTGCTGGGGTGCTTGGTGCCATGGTTTAGTTGTTTAGCTGGGTTGGATTGGTTGATGGGTTGGATGCGATGATCTTGAAGGTCTCTTTCAACCTGGTGTATTGTATTGTATTATTGTATCACAAGTCTAATAACTAACCTGTTTGTACAAGCAGAAGAACATTTAGAAAGTAACAATTTGGCATGTATAATTATTTTGACAACAAAGTGATAGCAAAAGAAGGGTAAATAAGAACTCTAAATCAGAAGCTGTCAACTGTGAAATCTGGGTTTGTCGCATTAGACTAAGAATGAATGATTTATACTGGCTTATCTATTACAATAACCTGGTATGATATCTGTCAAAAAATCTGCAATGCATCATGTTAACAAGTTTGAAAAGCCTTCTTAGGATGGTTTGTTGCATAAAAATTATGTGCAAGCTTAATTGTATTTGGAATGCCTGATTTGACCATGTCTGTGCCGTTTTCTGTTGAGCGTTTGCAAGCAATTTCTCTGCAGGTATGGAATTGTGCTAGCCTAATCGTGGCAGACTTTCTTACCACTAGTTAAAAACAATTTATTGGATAATCAGGGGAAGACTCTCTGGAAGAACCTGATTATAACAGACTACAAACGCTCTCCTTGTCATGATCTTGCTTTCTGTTTGTTCATTTCAGATGGAAATGTGGAGTTTTGCTTAGAAGGTCTCCAGCTCGTATATGTCATGCTTGATTTTTGTCATGTTCAAGATGAAAAAATGTTTCCAGTCCAAGCTTTTTGAAGACTTTTCCATGTCTGGAAACAGAATTAAACTCAGATTTTATTTTCTTTTTCCACCTTGAAAATGCAGGTCTACAGCTGCTAACAAGAAGTGTTCAGGACTAGTTCTTAATATCCAGGGTGGTCTTGTGGTTCATCCACACTACTTGTGTGTTTCAGTGCAGCTCTTCAATGTCCCATGTGCCATGCTGATGTTTCAGAATTGAATCATAGTATCATAGTATCAGTCAGGGTTGGAAGGGACCACAAGGATGATCTAGTTCCAACCACCCTGCCATGGGCAGGGACACCCCACACTAGAGCAGGCTGGCCAGAGCCCCATCCAGCCTGGGCTTAAACACTTCCAGGGACGGGGCCTCAACCTCCTCGCTGGACAACCCATTCCAGGGCTCCACCACTCTCATGGGGAAGAACTTTTCCCTCACCTCCAGCCTGAATCTCCCCACCTCCAGCTTCATTCCATTCCCCCTAGTCCTATCACTCCCTGATAGCCTGAGAAGTCCCTCCCCAGCCTTCGAATCAAGTTTTCTGTCTGTGTTTTCCTGTTCAATGCTCAAAGCATGGCAACAATTCATGTTACATTATTCTGTTGAGGCACGCTGAGTGCCAGGCGCTGCTTGAGATACTAGTGTGGTGTTAAATGATCACTAGAAATTCAGCAAAGGACTCTGAGGGGCAGAGTTGTATCCAAGTAGTCCCAAATTTCCCCACTCTTCTCAGGTAACAAAGTTAGATTTATTTGTAGCTTTGCACTGCCAGGTTTGGGTTTTCAGCTATTTGGGTTTTCAGAGGTGGCTTTATGGCATGTATTCCTACTGTTCTTCCTTTGGATACTTGGTGTTTCAGTTTCATTGTTCATAATTGCAGGTAGTTTTTTAAAGGGGTTCTGTTAGTGACAACATGCTTAGCATTTTCAACCAACTGCATAGTATTTTATATACAAATAAATGTGTTCACCCTGCTGTCAAAAAAATCCACAACCACACACACACAGAGGACCCCCCACCAAAAAACCCCACTGGGTTATCAGCACCTTATGCTCTCAGTGTTGTCCTAAATGCCCTAGTAGTATGTCAATAGGGCAGTTCATCCTTCCTCTTCAAACCGATGAAGATATCGTAGTATCATAGTATCAGTCAGGGTTGGAAGGGACCACAGGGATCATCTAGTTCCAACCCCCCTGCCATGGGCAGGGACACCCCACACTAGATCAGGCTGGCCAGAGCCCCATCCAGCCTGGTCTTCAACACCTCCAGGGACAGGGCCTCAACCACCTCCCTGGACAACCCATTCCAGGGCTTCACCACTCTCACGGGGAAGAACTTCCTCCTCACGTCAAATACAGCCTTTTGCTGGCAGTATGTTTGTACTGACCTCTTCTGCTAGGGCTCACACCTCCTCTCCTGCCTGGCTGACAGAACTGCACCAAGAGAAAACTGTGATCCTGACTTTTTAAGGGATTTTCTTCTAAGAATAATTTGTTCAAAGTTGAAGGTGTCAGTCTGTGTTGTCATTACTTTGACACAAATGTGGAGGGTTCTATGTGCAAACCTGAGACTGTTCTTTGGGCCACTGGCACAGTTTGGGGGATCTCTTTCTTGATTTAGATGTGCATCCCTCTGCTGTGTAAAGAAAAAAAGATTAGTCACACCCATAATTATTACCCTACATCTAATTTATAGATAATATACACACACACAAAGTAGAAACAGATGATTCCATCTATGATTTTCTCTCTTTAATGGCAGAGATCATATTCCTCAACAGTTGTTGAGGACATTCTTTGGGACTCATTTTTCAGGTTCTTTCTGCTCCACATTAAAACATCTTCCTCTGGTCCTCTTGCCTGCTCTTGTATTGATTACTTCCTTACAATTTACAGTGCTCTTATAACGCTGCTTCTTGTGTTTAGATTCCTTCCTTCTCAGACCATTAGTAAGGGCTGGTTTGGGGATAGTTTTTGTGTGAATTTTCCCTTTGTTAGAACTGGGAAAAGAAAAGGTTCTTCTTATGTTTTTGATTTGTTATATCTAGTGTAACACGACTTTCTGGGCAGTAACAGCAACTGCATGTTTCTCCTTGATGACATCTTTTAGTGCATTTGGTTTCAACAAGGATTCAGCTCTTTGCTGGCAAATTGTTGGTTCCCTTTGCTTTTTGCAGAGGTCACCAAGCAGTTTAAAAGAGGTCATTGTGACAAGGCAGGTTGTGTAATATATACATGTTACTGTGGGCAATCTAAAATCAGTAGGTGTATATATAATACTCTCCCTGTCTGTGTAGTACTCCTTCAAAAACTTAATTGGAGGATGTCCAGCTGCTACCATGTTGCACTTTGCATCTCTCTCAGAAGGCATGCCTCAATAGTTTCATCAAGCTCACAGTAACTAATACTACTTCAGAACAGACAATTAACCAGGTTGGAAGAGACCTTTGAGATCATTGAGTCCAACCTATCACCCAGCACCATCTAATCAACTAAACCATGGCACCAAGTGCCTCATCCTTCTTAAACAAGTGTCTCTTCTTAAACACCTCCAGTGATGGTGACTCCACCACCTCCCTGGGCAGCACATTCCAATGGCCAATCTCTCTTTCTGGGAAGAATTTCTTCCTAACATCCAGCCTAAACCTGCCCTGGCATAGCTTGAGACTGTGTCCTCTTGTTCTGTTGGTGGTTGCCTGGGAGAAGAGACCAACCCTCTCTTGACTACAACCTCCCTTCAGGGAGTTGTAGATAGCAATGAGGTCTCCCCTGAGCCTCCTCTTCTGCAGGCTAAGCAACCCCAGCTCCCTCAGCCTCTCCTCACAGGGCTGTGCTCCAAACCCCTCCCCAGCTTTGTTGCCCTTCTCTGGACACGTTCAAGTGTCTCAATATCCTTGTTAAATTGAGGGGCCCACAACTGAACACAGGACTCAAGGTATGGCCTAACCAGTGCTGAGTACAGGGCAGAATGACCTCCCTGCTCCTGCTGGCCACACTATTCCTGATCCAGGCCAGGATGCCACCATGTCACTGGTGTTTTGTGTGACACTGACTTTCCTTCAGCACAGTTCTCTTTCCTAAGCAGTTTTTGGGGTGCACACTGCACTGCATGCTGCAACTTTTTGGAAGCAGCATTTTTAACTTGTGTGGGTAATGCCACGAGTCCGGCCACTGGCAAACAACCAGGACCTGCACATGGGCAACACTGGAGACTTTTGTCTCACGAAATTCTTGTCTGCATATCTTAATACATCTTAGACACAATGTTTTACTGGCTGCTTTATTAAGTGGGTGAAGTTAAATCGGTATGAAATGGGCTAATACATTGTAGCATGGGGTAATCTGCTGTGATTACTTCCCAGGGCTTGCCCCAGCCATACATCTTTAAATTAGTGAACAGAATAGCTACAAATTGAGCTGCAGCTATTTAGTTCATTATCCACAGATGGGAAAAGACTCATTGCAGTAGCACTCACTAATATTTCACCGCATTCAGTACTTGGAAGGATATGCCTGCAGCTTCTAGGATCAGGCTTGATTGTGGTTTTTTGTTTCCTTATCTTTTTTTTTCCCTCTGCACTAGAACTGGCTTTGTTTATTTGGAAAGGCATTGTCAAAAGAACTAAAGGGTGCCCAGATCCTACTGGTTGGTTGTATTTCTCATGGAGCATTGGAGTTAACCGAAGCAAGCAAGCGTGCCAAGAGAAACACAGCAGCATCTCTCTTAAAATTTGGCATAGGGAGTAGGAGTGCAGATGAATTGTGCCCATTCTGTGCAATGTTCAGACAAAGGGACTCTCAAATGCTGTTGCTGTTTCTATAGAATATGATTCTTTTTCACTCTGTTATGCTCCTCACCACTTCCTAGGATCCCCCCGGAGATAATTAGATATCATGCTGAAACTCCTTCACACAAACTGAATTTTGAAGAAAGGAAGCAGCTGGATGAGGATGTGTCTGTTGCTGGGCTGAGCAGTCAGCCTGTGCCCTTGAACAAAGCCCCTGATCTCAAAGGACTTTCTACTGAAATATATGAATAGCTGCAGCATGTTTTGGAAAATTCCATAACTCGAAGTTGAATGAATCATCCACATCAGCTTTATGTCTGCTGTTAGCTCAGTTAATAGCCCGGTATTAAGAAACGTGATAAGAGCTGGGAAAGTTGTGTCTCCTACAGAGCCATCCCTTTTTGAAGTGCAGGCACCAAACTGCTTTCTAAACTGCAATTCTGAACAATTCTTTCCTGTTTTGTTCATTAAGACTGAACTGCTTTCACGTGGAAAGGACATGACTTACACAGTGGAAGTCTACCTATAATAGCATCCTGTGTGCTGCATTCAGTTATAGTATCTATGTGCTGTATTTAATATAGCCTCTGTTTCATCATTGGAATCTAGAAACAGCTTCTCATCATGTGCAACAGAGCTCTCTTGGCATGGTATTCAAGAAGTAAATTTATCTTAGTATATTATCAATCATCTTTTTGATTTGTATTGTATCCAAGGAAGAGAGTTAACCCAATGCCATACTTCCATACAGAATTTTCAAGGCTGATCTAATTCTCAGATATAAATAACCTGGCATTTAAAATCAAGGTAGAAACTCCAAGCTTCTCCTTGCCTAGAGTGTTGAGCTTCCATAGTTTTGAATAGAAATAGTGTGCTTGCATAAGTCTGAACTTTTGTTGTTCTTGTTAGCTCCTCTTTACCTGAATTAGTAAGTATGAGTTACCTGCTGACCAAAACTAATTCAGTTGTACCTAGATGTGTGTTCTTTCATACATTGAGGGGCAAATTGTGTTCAGTAATTATCATAGAATAGAAGCACAGAATCATTAAGGTTGGAAAAGACTTCTATGCTCATCAAGTCCAACAGCCAACCCAACACAACCATGCCCACTAAACCACTTCCCAAAGTGCCTTATCCACATGCTTCTTGAACACCTCCAGGGATGGTGACTCCATCACCTCCTTGGGCAGCCTGTTCCTATGCCTGACCACTCTTTCAGCAAAGAAATTTTTCCTAATAGCCAATCTAAAACCTCTCCTGTTGTAACTTGAGGCCATTTTCTCTCAGCATTCCCCATACCTGACATGAGAGGGAAAAATAAAAATCACATGAATGTTTTATAGTCCAGTCCAATCTACTCTGAACTCTGATCTAAGCATTCATCAGGGGTTTGTTATGTTTCCAGTGATGAAAAAACAGAGAAATGTAGGCAGCCCTGTTTTGTTCCTCACCTGGTCAGACAGCAGCATGTGCTGTGGTCAGTGGCCGTGGCCTCTAGCAGGCATCCAAGGACTTAGTCTCATGTCCTTAGATCTGTAGCAGATGAATCAGTTGTTCAGCAGCCAGTTTCCTTAGGACTTAAATAAACCTATGTGGTATATAAAGAATAAAATACTTAGCATCATGGTTAGTTTTATAATTATCCCAAATGGAATCATAGAATTGTTTTGTTTGGAAAAGACCTCTAAGGTCACTGAGTCCAACCATCAACCTAACACCGCCACGACCGTTAAACCATGTCCCAAAATGTCGTGTCCACATGTTTCTTGAACACCTTCAGGGACGGTGATTCCACCACCTCCCTGGGCAGCCTGTTCTATTCTACATCTTCCCTGGTACAACTTGAGGCTGTTTCCTCTTGCTACTAGAGAGAAGAGGCTGATTCCCATCTCACTGCAACCTCTTTTCAGTTGGTAGTAGAGAGTGGCAGGGCTTCCCCTAAGCCTTCTCTTGTCCAGACTAAACAACCCTCAGTTCCCTTTCACAAGACCTCCAGATCCTTCACCAGCTTCATTGCCCTTCTCTGGATCCACTCCAGCACCTCAATGTCTTGCTTGTAGTAAAGTCCCTAAAACTGAACCAAATATTCAATGTGTGGCCTCACCAGTACTGAGTATAGGGTCACAATCACTTCCCTGCTCTGCTGGCCACACTGTTCCTGATACATGATGGTTTTGGCATTCTTGGCAGTTAGATGCCTGTCTTATGCGGCTTTGAGTCAGGTAGGGAAGATGTCTAGCTCTAAATTCTGTCCTGTAATAAGTTTTTGTGAGAGCAAAAAGGAAAGATAGTGTTCAAATTTATTTGGTATCTGTTAGGAGACACAACATCAGGGATGACAGTCTTACCAGCAGTGTCTTGAGAATTTGTCTTTGTACATAGGGCAGCCAAATGCTGTGGGATCTGCAGCTGTAATCACACATGCCAGGTCTCATTCCTTTGTGTGTTATTTCAAAGCATACCTTAAAGATCTGGTGAGTTGTTCTTAGAACTCCGTGCTGGGCTGGTAAAACGAATAAGGAGTTAGAAAAGTCGTTTAACCCATTCTTCAGTATCAGAACATTCATCTCTCCTCCTCTCCTCCATTCTGAATTTTGGGAGCTGGCACTTTACCTAGCACTTGTTGCATTCACTTTCCAGATCATGTGAATGGTCACTGTACAAGTCCAACATCCCAGAGCTGCAGCTCAGGAAAACGACTTTCCAGCGCGGATGTCTCAAAAGCAAACCGCCGAGGGCCTGGGAGGCCCCCCTTCAGAAAAGCACAGTCTGCAGCCTGCATGGAGATTTCTCTCCCAGTCACCACAGAAGGTGGGTGGCAATGAATATTTCACAAGGTGTTTGTGGTATTTCTCACTGGTTGTGAAAGCAAATGAAGTTTAGCATGATCCTTGTCCTAGTCCCTGCCCTGAACTGCTGTCTTCAGCTGACTGTTTAGAGTTAGAATAACCCCTGTGTGCTACTGTTGTTACTAACCAAGCCTGCTCCTGAGCTCTGTGCTGCCTAGGGGTGCGGTATGCTGAGCTTCACTCAACTCTTAGAGCTGTCCACTCACCTGTATGGATCAGGTGCTTTGGTCCTGAGAAGCAATTGTTCATAGGAGCTTACATACAGTTATTGTGACAGCTGGGAGTTACTAACATTTTAAAGTCTTGTCTCTACTTACCAAGTCTGATGATAATTTTTAGAGTGTGAGTTCAGGTTTTGCATCTATCTATCTATCTATCTATCTATCTATCTATCTATCTATCTATCCATCTATCTATCTATCTATCTATCTATCCATATATCTATCCATCTATCTATTTATCTATCCATATATCTATCTATCTATTAATTTATTGGTAGTGAAGTCTACAAAATTCCACAATCCCTGTCCACTGCTTACAGTCAAATTATAGACCACAATCTAATACTTTTCCAAACAATTATTCATTTATGTGTATTAAGTTTCTTGCTTTAATGCCTTCAAATCTTAACCTATGTACACAGAGTCTCAATGGAACTGAGATACAAAGTGGGCCACTCATGGCAATGCATTGTGCTTAAAACTTAGAACAAGATCATTTTAATTTCAGCAGATCCTTTAAGCAGAAGCATTCCACAGATGCATTTTTCTTCAGTCTTGCTAGTGTTCCAGCTCTGCTGTTTGTGTCCTGAACTCTTGTCTCCCATGCCTCTAGCATAAACAGCCTTCTGTACTGGGTTACATTATCCAACTCCCTTTGCACCGAAGCAGATGATCTAGTTTTCTGAATTTACTAGTCAAGTATTCACTTTCTGCAGAGGAACAGGGTCAAAAACTTGGGGAGCAGTAACATTTCAGCTGACACTGCTCTTTCTTCAGTGACCATCCAACAGCCTCTCCTTTAGGAGAACATTACAAGGTCATGGACTCTTCAAAGGTTAAGTCAGGCTGAACAGCGTCAATGTTAAATCACATTGCAGACTTCCTAGAACACAAAGTGTAGTCTTCAGCACTTGTTAAGAATTAACCCTGTTTGCACTCTACACCTACTGTAAATTTCAGTTTTAACTTGGATTAATTAAAGGCTCCTGTGTCAACATTGTGCTAAAGCAGATTTACAGAGCTCCAACACGGTTATGGTAAGTACCATTGTCACAGAGTAGCTTGTGCTGGAAAATACATCCCTGCCATGGTGGGGTTTTTTTGCTGTGTGGTTTCCTTCACCCTACATAGTGCCAAACTCTTCTGGAATTCTTGTATGCAGATACTGCTGCAGCATCAGCATTACCTGTACATAACCAGGCCGTGGTGCTGCCTAGTTCGTGCTGCTCTGTTTCCTCTTCCCTCCCACCCTCTCAGAGCAAGTAGGGTCTCTAGCAGGCAGCACCTACAACCCCCCAAGGTCCCACTGACCCTTGTGTACAAAATATTTAGTGATAGAGTGATAGTTCTGATGGCATTTTCTGAGTATCTGATGCATATTTATATGCAGCTTGAATTTCTAGACATCCTGTTTTGACATGTGCTTTGATGTATTCCTGAAGGGTTTTATACTAAATAGAATAGATTCATAGAATCATTTTGGTTGGAAAAGACCTTTAAGGTCAAATCTTAAGCCAAACCATTACCTCACTCTACAAAGGCTGGTACTAAACCATGTCACTAGACACCACATGTCTGCCCTTTCAAAATACCTGCAGGAATGAGGAGTCAACCACCTCCCTGGGGAGCCTGTTCCAGAGAAGCCTTTCAGTGAAGAAGTTTCATCTAATAGCCAACCCAAACATCCCCTGTTGCAAATTCAGGCCACTTCTTGTCCTTTTTATTAGAGAGGAGAGACCAACCCCCACCTGACTCTTGATACTAGGGAGAAATGACCAACACCCACCTCACTACAGCCTCCTTTTAGGTAGTTGTAGAGAGTGAGAAGGTCTCCCCTGAATCTCCTTTACTCCAAACTAAACAGCCCCAGTTCTCTCAGCTGCTGTGGTGGAAGGTTGTGTGATCCTCTAAAGATTCTTTGGTTGGGAGTAAGGAGGACAATGAGAGAAAAGGAAGTTGAGAAGTTAGAAGGTTTGAGAAAGACTATACTGAGAATCTAAGCATTCCTGCCAAACTGCATCTGGCTTTGATCAAGACCTTCAAATTGGGCTGTTAGGCCACACCTTGAGTCCTGTGTGCAGTTCTGGGGCCCTCAGTTTAGGAAAGATGTTGAGTTGCTGGAAGGTGACATGGTTTAGCTGATTACAAGATGTTGGGTGACAGGTTGGACTTGATGATCTTTGAGGTCCTTTGCAACCTTATTGATTCTGTGATTCTAAAACAAGGTGTCCAGAGAAGGGCAACAAAGCTGGGGAGGGGTTTGGAGCACAGCCCTGTGAGGAGAGGCTGAGGGAGCTGGGGTTGCTTAGCCTGGAGAGGAGGAGACTCAGAGGAGACCTTCTTGCTGTCTACAACTCCCTGAAGGGAGGTTGTAGCCAGGTGGGGGTTGCTCTTTTCTCCCAGGCAACCAGCACCAGAACAAGAGGACACAGTCTCAAGCTGCACCAGGGCAGATTTAGGCTGGATGTTAGGGCAAAAGTCTTCATAGAGAGAGTAATTGGCCATTGGAATGTGCTGCCCAGGGAGGTGGTGGAGTCACCATCACTGGAGGTCTTTAGGAAGAGACTTGATGGAGTGCTTGGTGCCATGGTTTAGTTGATTAGATGGTGTTGGATGATGGGTTGGATGGGATGATCTTGAAGGTCTCTTCCAACCTGGCTCATTCTACCCTACCCTACCTACCCTACCCTACCCTACCCTACCCTACCCTACCCTACCCTACCCTACCCTACCCTACCTATCCTACCTACCCTACCCTACCCTACCCTACCCTACCCTACCCTACCCTATCCTACCCTACCCTATCCTATCCTACCCTATCCTATCCTACCCTATCCTATCCTATCCTATCCTATCCTATCCTATCCTATCCTATCCTATCCTACCCTATCCTACCCTATCCTATTCTATTTGAATAAAGAAGTCCTCCCTGTGCTAAGAATTTATTTGCTATTTAGGAGTCTGTGCTGCAATAAACAACAGACCCATTGAAAGACATGGTTCTTTATTTTATGTTCTCATATGGTGAACCCCCAAGATACATATTTTGGGTCCTCTCTAGAGAGGTAGTATTTCAAGTTAGTATTTGGGAGGACTTTGTTATCCTACCTGCATAGAGTTTGACTAGAGATTGCTATCACAGTAGTGTTAAGCACTTCTAATAAGTAATAATTTCAGGAGCCTATGTGGGTGGGTGGATGGTTCTTTACCTTTGCTCAGGACTGTCTCTGAGGCACTGATAACATTTGCAGATATTTTTAATAATGTTTCCATACCCTGCTCTCTGCAACCTCCCCTAATTGATTTGATTAAAAAGATAACATGTTTTGGTGACTAATCATAAGGCATCTATTAGAATCCATCTTCTCCTCTCACCCTGGATTTCAGACTCTGCTTATTTCAGCCTGATCTTTGGGTGCAATAGGAACTGTATTTCCAACATTCTCATCCAGTGTATTTGCAGGCAGCTTTCACACAATAAGTTCTTCTGCCTTCGTTCTTGTTAGCTGACTTAAGATTTTGCTGACTCTTGCCTCTTTACATGTGCAGAAGGATTCCTGATAGAGGAAAGCATTGCTGAAGAATGTCTTTGCAGTGATGAATCATAGGAAGAAAAAGGAGGGGGGTGGTGGTGGTGTCTTGTTTTCTGCTGGCCAAAGTGTTGCAAACTGTTCAGTCTCAAAAACTGCTGGTATTTCTGGAGCACTCATAGCACAATTCAAAAGGCAGGTAACAGCAGCAGGGGAGTGGTGTCTGGGCATGCATGCTTCCTGTCTTTCCCAGTATTCTCATCTATTGTGGAGAAATTTGAAAAGCTCTAAAGCTTTTTAAACTCAAGTAGATTTTATTCCAAGCTGAAGACTACTGGCATTTCTTCCCCCCTCCTCTCTCCTCCCCCAGTCCCATAGCTTGCTATGGTCATGTTTTTGTCAATAATTACTCAGACATTTCACAGGATCAGAGGATGTTAGGGGTTGGAAGGGACCTCTGGACATTTTGAGTGCAACCCCCCCTGCCAGAGCAGGACCATAGAATCTAGTGCAGGTTGCACAGGAACACATACAGACAGGTCTTGAAAGTCTCCAGCGAAGGAGACTCCACAACCCCTCTGGGGAGCCTGTTCCAGTGCTCTGTGACCCTTATGGTAAAGAAGTTCTTCCTCATGTTGAGGTGGAACTTCCTGTGCTGTGGTTTACACCCATTGCCTCTTGTCCTGTCACAGGGCACAAGTGTGGCCAGCAGGAGCAGGGAGGTCATTCTGCCCCTGTACACTGCACTGGTAAGGCCGCACCTTGAGTACTGTGTCCAGCTCTGGGCCTCTCAGTTTAGGAAGGAGGTTGTCTTGCTGGAGCGTGTCCAGAGAAGGGCAACAAAGTTGGTGAGGGGTTTGGAAGACAAGCCCTATGAGGAGAGGCTGAGGGAGCTGGGGTTGCTTAGCCTGGAGGAGAGGAGACTGAGGGGTGACCTTATTGCTCTCTACAACTACCTGAAGGGAGGTTGTAGCCAGGCAGAGGCTGGTCTCTTCTCCCAGGCAGCCAGTACCAGAACAAGAGGACACAGTCTCAGGCTGCGCCAGGGCAGGTTTAGACTGGATCTTAGGAAGAAGTTCTATACCGAGAGAGCGATTGCCCACTGGAATTGGCTGCCCGTGGAAGTGGTGGAGTCACCTTCATTGGAGGTGTTCAAGAAGAGGCTTGATGGGGTGCTTGGTGCCAGGGTTTAGTTTTTTCAGTTGTTTAGGTGGGTTGTATTGTACTGTATTGTATTTAGGTGGGTTGGATTGGTTGATGGGTTGGACGTGATGATCTTGAAGGTCTCTTCCAACCTGGTGTATTGTATTGTATTGTATTATTATTGTAAAGTGAGAAGAGGCTGTCCCTTCCTTCTTGACACCCAGCCCTCAGATATTTATATACATTTATTAGATCCCCTCTCAGTCTTCTCAGATTAAAAAGCCCCAGGGCTCTTAGGCAGTGGTCCAGTCCCTTAATCATCCTAGCAGCCCTCCACTGGATTCTCTCAAGTAAATCCCTGTCCCTCCTGAACTGGGGAGCCCAAAACTGGATGCGATATTCCAGGTGAAGTCTCACTAGCGCAGAGCAGGGGGAGGGGAGAACCTTCCTCGACAATGCAGCACTTCTGACATACCCTTTATGCTCTTTACAATGCTACGTGTTGCCCTGCAGTATCTTCCAGCTGCACAAATGTAATATTCTCTCAGCTACACTAATAAATTCTGTAGTTGTTCAATATGGTCAATATCTCATTTTAGCAAGAAACTAGAACTTTACACGTTCTTAATAGCATATTATTGATTCTCAGCAGTGTTGTTTTCACCTGCTTTTGATTAAGCTCTTTCTTCCTTGCTGTAACATAAGAATTTATTTCCCTTGTAAACAAACCCACAACATACAGGAAATTCCACTGCTGAACTTCTGCACTTCCAGTCCTTTTTGAGTTTCTGAGATTTTAGTCATTCTGAGAGCTAGTGATTATATTTCTTAGGTGTTTCTTGTGCAGGGTGAAACTTTAAGGGGCTTTTTTTATCATCAAGTTAAGACCATGCTTTTAATTATCAAGAACAATAAAAAATACACATCTATGCACAGGATTCTGAGCCAAGAAATTCCGTGCAGACATTCTGTTCCATGGTAACATCCTGTACAAAGGGAATTTGTTTTGTTTCCAGGCTTAGAGGATGTTCTTGCAGGCTGTAGCCATTTGCACTGATCATGTCTTAGAACAGAAATAGAATAGAATTAACCAGATTGGAAAAGACCTTCGAGATCATCGAGTCCAACCTATCACCCAACACCATCTGATCAACTAAACCATGGCACCAAGTGCCTCATCCAGGCTCTTTGTAAACACCTCCAGTGATGGAGACTCCACCACCTCCCTGGGCAGCACATTCCAATGGCCAATCTCTCTTTCTGTGAAAAACTTCTTCCTAACATCCAGCCTAAACCTCCCCTGGCACAGCTTGAGACTGTGTCCTCTTGTTCTGGTGCTGGTTGCCCAGGAGAAGAGACCAACCCCCACCTGGCTACAATCTCCCTTCAGGGAGTTGTAGACAGCAATAAGGTCTTCCCTGAGCCTCCTCTTCTCCAGGCTAAGCAACCCCAGCTCCCTCAGCCTCTCCTCACAGGGCTGTGCTCAAGGTCTCTCCCCAGCCTCGTTGCCCTTTTCTGGACACATTCAAGTGTCTCAATGTCCTTCTTAATCTGAGGGGCCCAGAACTGGACACAGGACTCAAGGTGTGGCCTAACCAGTGCTGAGTACAGGGGCACAATGACTTCCCTGCTCCTGCTGGCCACACTATTCCTGATGCAGGCCAGGATGCCATTGGCCTTCTTGGCCCCCTGGGCACACTTCTGGCTCATGTTCAGCCTACTATCGACCAGTCCCCCCTGGTCTCTTTCTGCCTGGCTGCTCTCCAGCCACTCTGACCCCAGCCTGTAGCAGTGCATGGGGTTGCTGTGGCCAGTGTGCATTCTGTGCTGGGTATTGCAGTATTTTCTACCTAGCTTCTATACAATTCATAGCATTTTTTCTCTTGTCAGTTATGGCTGTGCTGTTACACTGTCTGCAGCAGTACTGTGTGCATAGCAGGTTGGATTTTGGGGGGGCTGGATGAGTGAGTGTGACCCTTAGGTTTCCTTCCTGTGTGATAAGATGGGGAATGGGGGAATGGGGAAGGAGATTTCTGGGTTTATCTTTATCTTTTTCTTGGGTCTGAAGGCCACATGTGTGTGTGAACTAAATGATGATGGCCCAGAAGGTGATCACTACATTCTTCAAAGGCCTCCAGGGAAGGAGGGAAACAACTGGACTGCTTGATCTGGAAAAATATTGAAGAAAAAGCACAAAATTATTCAAATGCATGGCAGGGTCCTGCAGAGAGGAAAGGAACACTCTGCTGTCCCTGTATGCTAAGAAAAGGACAGGATGCTATGGACATAAATTACTAAGGCAGAGATAGGACTTCTGGGAGACAGTAAGGGGTTCTTTTTGATTGCAGAAATGGATTCTCTGAGGAGGTTATTGCATCTCTGGCAGCTTTTCAGAACAGCTCATACTCTCAACTGCTTTCCCTTTGCCATGCACCTGCCATTGGAAACTGCTGCCCAGGGCAGTGGTGGAGTCACCATCCCTGGAGGTGTTCAAGAGGGGATTGAACGTGGCACTTCGTGCCATGGTCTAGTGGTCATGAGGTCTTGGGTCTTTAGGAGGAGACTTGATGGGGTGCTAGGTGTCATGGTTTAGTTGATTAGGTGGTGTTGGATGATAGGTTGGACTTGATTATCTTGAAGGTCTCTTCCAACCTGGTCTGGTCTGGTCTATTCTATTCTATTCCATTCTATTCCATTCTATTCCATTCCATTCCATTCCATTATACCCTACCCTACCCTATCCTACCCTATCCTACCCTATCCTACCCTATCCTATTTGGGTTAAATAAGATTATCCAGTTGAACCGCACTGCCGTGGGCCAGGACACCTCCCACTAGACCAGGTTGCTCACGGCCCCATCCAATCTAATTTCTTGGACAATCTAAGCTCAGAAGCTTTGTTTGTACAGACTGGACAGAGATCCATGAAATTCTTCGAGTGCAGCTGTCTCCAGAATCCACAGGTCCATGGAAAACATCCATTTTAACTGACCACAGGGCAAACCAGCACAGTTATCTCTGCCCAAAACGAGGGCAAAGTCAACAGATCCTCTGTACCACTGCATTTTGGGGACATCTCCTAACACTGATGCTGCCTCTCCCACTCCAACCCTTCCTAAGCTATTTTTTGCTTCAGCAGTGAGGAGAAAGGGTTTAGCTGTGCTCTGGAGGAATGGCTGCCCCCACGGGTTTGTGTAGCTGCAGCAGCAGGAGGCAAGAAAGCTGGGTTTGAAAATCTTGTCGATTTTTATCTTGCCTTCTTTCCGATGGGGAGATGTACAGAGGATAGGAGTATTCTGTGATTGTTAAATTGTGTGCTAATAGCTGTTTCTAAAGTGTGGGGGTTTTTAAAGCAAAGCTTTTCCCACAGTATTTCAGTTACACAAGCAGAGGATCTATCAATGGGAGTGGGGGGAAGAAGTAATTTAAAATGCTTTGACATTATGACATTAACTCTTTTTGCTTTGCTACTGAATGAACTCAAGGTTTCTCCTTCTAAAATGCCTTTTGTCTCCATCTTATTCTTGGGTGTTTCACTACATATTGCAGTTATACAACACACTGTTCTTTCCCAAGCCATCAGTGTTGCTTGAGACACTAGGACAGCATGGGTATTTTAAGTTGGGATTTAGGTTCTAGAGGATTGCAATGTCTTTGACTGAAAAAATGGATGTCCAAACTTTGAACCTATATCCAAACAGAGCTCTTAGTGATCTGGATGTGAAGGCAGTTTGCTTGTGGAAGTCAAGGGAGTAAGATTCATACAATAGAGTATGGAAGTTGGATGGTTTCCTTGCTGCTCATGTTTATATCATTCCATAAAAATGCTTATTTCTGTTTCAGTATGAAGAATATGCTTTCCTGTTCTGCCCTAACAGAACCCTTCTGGGTTTAAAACATACTGAACTAAAACCTAAGCCTGAGCTTTACCTGTTCTGGAAATACCAAAATGAAGATCAAAATCTGGTGACCTGAATGGGTTTTCTCTTCAGGCCTCTATTTGCCATCCTGTACATCAGCCTCTGTATCAGTACGATTTCAGGAGGCCGTTCAGGTTACACTCCTGTAACTGAAGCATCTTCAGGGCAATACATTAGGGAACTTTACCCAGGGAGGGTCATGCATCCCATGCCCCTTGCAGGCACAGATGCAGCCACCCTGTTCTGCATGCCGTGCCAGCAGCATAGTCATTGGCTTTTCAATGGAGTTTTAGGGAAAGTTACTTGACTTGATCCAGTTAAATCCCAGAGTATTATCACACTGTTTGTGTTTACGACCTGTGCTGCTTTCTGGTGGATTGCTTTATGTGGAATGGAGTGGTGATATGAGAATGAGCTTGAAGATGCCTTCAGCAGTGTGGTTAAACGTGTGAAGCCCCTGCAGTGTCACTTCCCACCCCTTTTTCCTCTGTGGGGCTGAAGCATTGCCGTCAGCGGTGTGGCTTGGTCTCTGTGTCTAATAATGTCACTGTGTGCAAATTTGTGTTTGAAGTCTAACTCCTTTACTGTATGCTCACTCTGGCAATCAGATCTTTGCATGCTTTCCTGACTGTATCATTTTTTTAAGTGACAGATTTCTCAACAAAACTTTAAGATGCTGAACCTTAAACTGGCAGCTGTTTTAAAAGTTAGAGTGATGTTTGAGGCTAAAACTTGTAGAGATCTCCAAATGAGGAGGATATAAAATGCCTGACTTTGT
>CM037635.1:13479295-13511853 GCA_015227895.2 Colaptes auratus | reverse complement strand
GCATTGGTAACATATGGGTCTAAAATTATTTCATGCTATTTAGAACAAGTCCTTTGAGCTAAGGCTGTTGTAAATTCTAATTAGTCTATGCTAATCTCCATAATAAGCAGCTATTTCTAACACAGATCTAACTGATGAGGTCTGACAGCGTTTTCCAAGCTCATTTATACTCTGGCAGCAAGCTGGTATCATCCTAGTGTCAGAACGCTTGCTCAGGTTACAAAAACTCTGTATTCTCTGTGCTCACAGGGAGCTTGTATTTGCCACAGCCTTGTGCCTGTGGCAGGCCTCTCAGCTTATGCCTCTGCTTGGTTTTGTCTGTGCAGAAAACAGGGAAAACTCCTTCAGCCGCTCCCGAAGCTCCAGCGTGTCCAGCATCGACAGGGACTCGAAGGAGGCAATCACTGCTTTGTACTTCATGGAGTCCTTCGCCCGGAAGAACGACTCCGCGGTCTCTCCCTGCCTCTGGGTTGGAACAGGCCTCGGTATGGTCTTGATCCTCTCCCTTAATCTGCCTGCTAGTGACGACTTGCGGCAGTCAGAGCCGGTCATGGTGTCGCCAAGCGGTAAGGGAGCAGCTCTTCTCCTCTTTATTGCCTCTCTTGGTACAACAGGAGGAATAACTGCATGGCTTTGTACGGCCTTCGGGGCAGAAGTGTCTCAATGCTTGTATCAAGCCACAGTCACAACACAGAGAACAAGTAACTCATGAGAGACACCAACAGCCTCACAACCTGAGTTTCTTTGGTTGTGTTCTCGCTGGAGATCACCTTGCGTCATGAGCAAACACTTTCACGTTTTCTGTGAGGAAAGGGACATTAGCAGAGCTCCTCCACGCTGTGAAATCGGCGATGCAGCCCTGCCTGGGATGCTGTGAGCAGCCTGGCTGTCTCACTACCAGAAAGCTGCAGAGAAGCAGAAGGGAACTCAGGAAAGGAAACAAAAATGTTGGCAGGCCGGTGTACCAGGAGACATCCTTGGCTGAGTGAGTGGCAGATGGTGCAGCAACGAGAACAGAGGGCTGAGAGAGGTCAGGTCTCAGGAGAGGCAGAATGCAGTTATTACATTCAGGGTAAAATGACAAAAATCAGAGGATGCATGGGAACAGAGGTTCCCTGCCTCCAGTTTGTGTAGAAAAACAGTGCTGGAAGGTCACCACACTAAAGGTAACAATTTCACTGCTGGGGAATGACTTCCCTACTGGTGTAATGTAGAGATAGATAACCAGCAGCCTGTCTTTATGGTGTTCAATAGCATGCATGAAATGGCTTGTTTGCTGTAGGCTGCTTGACATCTTTTCCTTACTGGTAACCTGTTTGCTCACTTTCTTTCATGGTCAGGAAGAACTGGGCATGGCAGACTTGTCTTTCTGAGCAAGATTAACCTGATTGCTCTGTTTGAAAAAGCTGAATGTCAGCCATCCTGCACACATTTGTCGTGCTGACAACCACTTCCATTGCAGTGCCAGTGAGAGCAAATGATCTTTTGCAGGCACAGTCCTGACACTGAAAGGAGCCGTGTTGACCTTCGCCTGCTTGGACTGCATGGGGACCTTGACACACCCACCGTATGAAGTATGGAGGGACCCACACAGTGCTGATGATGGTGAAAAAACAAGGAAAAGGAAACTTGTCATGCATTCCCCTTCCTCCTCCCAGGATATGGGTGATCATCAATTTGCAGTCATTTGTTCAGAAAAACAAGCCAAAGTCTTCTCATTGCCTTCCCAAACATGTCTTTATGTCCACAACATCACCGAAACGTCCTTTTTATTGCGAGCAGATGTGGTCACCCTCTGTAACAGCGTCTGTCTGGCGTGCTTTTGTGCCAATGGGCACATCATGACACTGAGGTACTTATCTAACTAATCTTGGGGCAAAAGTAAGCAAAGAGGTGGCTCAGTGCCATCACGTTCCACTTGGGTTTGCTCCAGAGTGCCTGATGCTCTGCATTCACTCCCTGGTGGGTGCGTTTAGTGCCCTGCCTTGCCCGTTGCTCTACCTGTTCCTTGGCCTGTCTCCATGTGGAGAGTCCAGGCAGCTGCAGAGCAAAGCAGGTTCCTGTATGTCACAGTAATCCCCTGCCTGTGGCAGTTCATGGCTGTTGGGTTTTAACTACGGTAAAAGAAAAACCTGATCATTTTAGAATCATAGAGTTATTTTGGTTGGAAAAGACCTTTAACAGTCATTGTCTCCAGCCATTACCTAACTCTGCTGAGTCTGGTGCCAAAGCGTGTCTGTGGGCACTCGGTTATTGTAAGGTATAGGGTAGTACAGAGAAACTCAGGTGTAGAAAGAACTGGTGTGTGCTGTTTCTCCATTGTGATGCAGCAAATCCCATTCCTGCTGCTTTGGAAGCTTTTTCCACTCGGAACACCTGATTTCCCTTCCTTGTCGTCTCCACCAGTGAGCTGACCGTGCTCTAGCCCTCTAGTCCCGCCTTCAGCTCCCCCTTTGCCTAACCAAGCCATTTAAATTTTGGACAGTGCTATCCACAGGACAATCTGGAGACCCAGCAGCGGCGATGCTGGAGCCCTGCTGTCCACAAGGTGCAAGCGGGGCCCTGCCATGCCATTTCCCGCAGCTGCCCATGTGATAGCTGGGGGCAGGCCTCACCCTGCAAACTGCCCAGCCACACTGTGCCACATGCAGACTGTGCCAAATCCAGACAGCAGCAGAAGCCTAATGGTCACTGAGGCAAGGCAGCAGAAACTACTCCGTGCAAGGAAGCAGAGGATGATGGGAAGGCAGCAAGTGTAGGGCAGAGTTTTTCAGCTTAGAGCTGTGCTTTAATTATTCCAGTTACGAAAAGCCTGAACTTAAATGTTTAAAATGCAGCCAGAGAGCAGGTGTCCTGCGTGTGGCAGCTGGTGACTAACCTGGGCATCTGCTTCTCTCCAGCTTGCCCAGCCTGCGCCCGCTGCTGGACATCAACTATTTGCCCGTGACAGACATGAGGATAGCACGGACCTTTTGTTTCACTAATGAAGGACAAGCTTTGTACCTCAGCTCTCCCACGGAGATCCAGCGCCTGACATACAGCCAGGAGATGTGTGACAATCTGCAGGTAGGGCTCAATCACTTCCCTGGGTGCCTGTGTGTTTGTGTGGGAGGGTTCAGGGGCCTGACTCAGCAGATCATAGAATCCTTTCACTTGGAAAAGACTTTCAAGACCATTAAGTCCAACTGTCAAGCTGATACCACCATGGCCATTAAACCATGTCCCAAAGTGCCACGTCTAAGTGACTTTTGAACATCCCCAGAGCTGGTGACTCCACCACTGACCAGGGCAGCCTGTTCCTGACCACTCTTTCAGTGAAGATTTTTTTCCCTAATATCCAATCTAAAGCTCCCCTGGCACAACCTAAGGTCATTTCCTCTTGTCCTATCGCTTGTTACTACAGGGAAGAGACCAACTCCTACCACACTACAACTCCTTTCAGGGAGTTCTAGAGAGCAAGAAGGTCTCCCAGCAGCCTCTTCTTCTCAGTCTAAACTACCCCATCTCCCTCAGCTCCCTTCTCACAGGAGCTGTTCTCCAGACTGTTCACCAGCTTTGTCATCCTTCTCTGGACCCCTTCCAACACCTTAATGTCTTTTGTGTGCTGAGGGCCCAAACTGAGCACAGTATTCAAGGTGCAGATGTAAATTGCTGTGTCTTTACTGCTAGATTTCAGTATCTGAAGGCTGTGCTGCAGGAGCAGGGCAGACATATTCCTCTCCACTTGGGCTGGCTGAAGGATGCCAAAGTAGCAGAGAGGTTCAGAAGCCCTGTCGCTGTTGGAGCTCCTGTGCACATATGGCTGGCCCAAGCCTGCACAAAATGGCAATTTCTGCTGGCTATCTGCAGAGGCAGATTTGTGCCCCATCAGGACTCTTCAGCTCAGGGCAGACCTTATTGCTGCCTACAACTACCTGAAGGAAGGTTGTAGCCAGGTGGGGGTTGGTCTCTTCTCCCAGGCAACCAGTACCAGAACAAGAGGACACAGTCTCAAGCTGCACCAGGGGAGGTTTAGGCTGGAGGTGAGGAGAAAGTTCTTCCCAGAAAGATTAATTTGCCATTGGAATGTGCTGCCCAGGGAAGTGGTGGAGTCACCGTCCCTGAAGGTGTTCAAAAAGGGATTGGATGTGGCACTTGAAGCCATGGTTTAGTAGTCAGCTTGGACTTGATGATCTCTGAGGTCTTTTCCAACCTTATTGATTCCATGATCCACAGTCAGCTTCTCTCAAAGACCCTCTATAGGAAAGACCAACTGCTGGAAGTGGCTGAAGGGATGAAAGGAGAAGCAGCTCCAGCAGCTGGTACCAGCATGTGTCCAACCACACAGCAGCTGCCTCAGTGCAAAGAGGAATTCCTTCTCATAGCTTTACAGTTTTGTTTATTACAGCTCTGAAAACATCTCAGTACCTACACCTTCCAGTAGCTAGGTGAGAGAGCATGAGGCAAGCCGGTGTGGTTAGTGGGAGAAAAGAATACTCTGGTTTAATGTCTTTCAAAAATTATTTACCATTGGTTTTGCTCCAATAACTGATACTCCCCTTCTGCCACCTGAGGAAAGCATCTCCCATTGTGCATCAAAATACAGCAGCTACAGAAATGGTCTAATTGAAATCATTTATTGTGAGCAAAAGGTCTTTACGATGTTAGATTTGGGCTGGTTGGGGTTTTTCTTAACAATGAAAATGCAAATTCAATTGTCATTTGCTGAAGAGGAGGAATTGAGAGAGGTTGCAGGGAGAAAGATGAGTAATAAAATGGGCAAGAGGAGGAATAAGTTCTAGATTATATAATTAGAAATGAGCTATTATAGAAATCTAAAAGGGATGGTCCTGCCAGCATCATTATGCCCTAGGGAATAACATGTGCTGAGCAGCTCAGCTCACATCACAGCATTGTCTGTCTCAAGTCTGCAAAAGCCCTGTGAGCAGGGCACACATGGCTTTGAGCACTGGAGAAGAGAGAGTTTTGCAGGGGACCAGTTTTAAAGTGATCAAAAGGTTTGACTGATATACCTTAGAACAGGGGCCTAGAGTGAGAGGCTGTTCCAGCTTGGTTTCTTTTAATAAGCTTAATGACATCATACAACAACCAGCCAAAGGGAAACACAGCCTTTGCTTCTCTGCACTGCTGGACTCTGGCTGCTTGTATCTTGGATTTCATGCAGAGAGGACAGTACCAGGCTTACACGGTCATCACACTGCACACAAAAGCAGGTGACCCAGCTTCACCTGCTACCTGCTGGGAAAACATCAGGCTGCATGAGAGGCTCACAGGGCTGCAGTAATTTTTCTCTCCAGAGCAGGTGACTGTGCAGAGGAGCAGAGTGTGAGTCACGGCACCGTCCTAGCACTCAGCCTCCCAGGAGCCCAGCAGCAGAATCTGTCTGCTGAGGCCTGGATGAGCAAACACAGAGCTGAGCAACAGGGCAGCAACTGTTCTCAGTGCACACGGCCCCTGTGGTTTCAAACACTAACAGGACTGCAGGCTTTGCCAGGTTTATTCTGGAGGACCCACTTCTCCTAGGAGTTCTGCAAATAAATCTGAGCCTGAGATGTGTTTGGGTTGACAGCTCCAAGATCTGGCAGCCTGACCACTGCATTAGCGCTGCGGATGGCACAGCGATGGGGAGGAGGCAGGGAGGGCCTCTGGCATTTGATAGGATTTTATTTTAAAAGACAAACCAAACACAAAATAAAACAGAAAACCCAACCAAACAGCAAACCCCCAAACTCTGACCTGCCAGCACACACTGCGTGTTTCCAACCAAAACGATTCTATGACTTTCTGAAGAGAAAACAGAGAGCAACTGCCCTGCATGCCTGGATCACCACTAGAGCAAAGCACTTAATTCACATCAGTTTTATTCATTCCGTTTTAGTGTCACCTCTGCTGTTTCTGAGCAAAATGTGGTCTCAGCACTGCTGCTTTCATTCTGTGCTGCTTTTGAATTCTTTCCTCTGTGGTAATGAACATAAGACTGGGGCATGACAAACCAAGCCCCTTTGAAAGCATGAGGGAATCTAGCTTGCCCATGTATTGCTCTCTCCACCTTCTTGCTCTCTACAACTGCCTGAAGGGAGGTTGTAGACAGGCGGAGGTTGGTCTCTTCTCCCAGGCAACCAGCAGCAGAACAACAGGACATAGTCTCAGGCTGTACCAGGGGAGGTTAGGAGGCAGTTCTACACAGAGAGGGTGATTGCCCATTGGAATGTGCTACCCGAGGAGGTGGTGGAGTCACCATCACTGGAGGTGTTCAGGAGGAGACTTGATGGGGTGCTTGGTGCCATGGTTTAGTTGATTAGATTAGGTGGTGTTGGATGATAGGTTGGACACGATGATCTTGAAGGTCTCTTCCAACCTGGTCTCATCTATTCTATTCTATTCTATTCTATTCTATTCTATTCTATTCTATTCTATTCTATTCTATTCTGACTCATAGAATCATTTGGGTTGGAAAAGACCTTTAAGATGTTGTGTCCAACTGTTATCTAACTCTGCCAAGGCTTGTGTTAACCCATGTCCCTCAGCACCACATCTCTGCAACTGTGAAACCCCTCCAGGGATGGGAATTCAACCACTCCCCCTGGAGCCTGTTCCAGTCTTTGAAACCCCTTTCAGTGAAGACATTTCTTCTCATAGCCAACCTAAACCTCCCCTGGTGCAACCTGAGGTCATTTCCTCTCGTGCTATTGCTTGTTACTTGGGTGAAGAAACCAACCCCTACCTCACTACTTACAACACCCCTACCTCACTACTTACAACCTCCTTTCAGGGAGTTCTTGAGAGTGAGAAGGTCTCCCCTCAGCCTCCTCTAGACTAAACAACCCCAGCTCTCTCAGGCCCTCCTAACAAGACCTGTTCTCAAGATCCTTCACCATCTTCATTGCCCTTCTCTAGACTTGCTCCAGCACATCAATGTCTTTCTTGTAGCAAGGTCCTGTCATGAAACACAGTTGCTAAATCTTCAATACTCTTCACCCAACAGACTCGTAAAACTATTAGAACCAATGCCTGTGGTTTGTTAATTCCACCTCAGTAATTTTTCACATGGTCTTTTGTCTGACTTTGCTAGGACATGCTTGGGGATTGTTTACTCCTGTGGAAACACCAGAAGCCCAAAACAGAGGCTTTCTCAAAGGCCTGTTTGGAGGAAGTGGGCAAGCTTTTGACAGAGAAGAGCTCTGTAAGTACTTTATTGGGGAGGGGGTGGGGGGTGTTTAAGAAATTCATTCATGAGATTGCCTGCCCTTGCTGCCTAGGAATGGAGTGGTACACAAGCTTTAGATCGCTGATGAAATAGTCAAGATGTCCTTGTAGTGGAAGGGGAGGGTCCTCAGGTGCTTCCCCACAATTCCTTCACTGTGACAGCTTCGTCTGACCAGCTGAGTTGGGAGCCATGACTGCACTGCCGACGTGCAGGTGCACAAAGCCAGGTCTTCCGCACGTGCCACCTGCACATCAAACGGCATCGCTGCTGCAAGGTCGCAGCTTGGGGACAAGCAGCTCTGACAGGGCCGGGGCTGGGAACTCACTTCTGTCTGTCTGTCTCCCTGCTTCTTTCCAGTCGGCGAGGCCACGGCAGGAAAAGCCTCTCGCAGTCTTGCCCAGCACATCCCTGGATCAGGTGGGATTGAAGGCGTGAGAGGGGCTGCAGGAGGTGTCATCGGGGACTTGACACGTGCACGCATTGCCCTTGACGAGAGAGGACAGAAGCTGGGCGAGCTGGATGAAAGGACAGCCAGCATGATGGCCAGCGCGGAGGCCTTCTCCAAGCACGCGCACGAGGTAGGGGCCTGGCACCGCACACCCAGAGCTAGGAGCTGCCAACCTCGCAACTGAGTCACGGCTCCCCTTTCACACCATCATAGGCTCGTGCAATGCACTGGGTTGGAAGGGACCTCTAGAGGTCATCTAGTCCAGCAGAGACATCCCTGAAGGGTTAAATCTTGGAGAGCCGAGCTCCAAGCACTGGTGGTCTGATAAGAGGGGATAGTGTTGGCCTTGATGGCTTGTGAATTACAGTCCAGCAGTGTGGTTGGAGGAGGGCATACATTTGATGACTAGATCAGGTTGCTCAGTGCCCCATCAAATCTGACCTCAGACGTCTCCTGGGATGGGGCCTCTACCATCTCCCTGGGCAACCTGTTCTGGTGTTCCACCAGCCTTGGATTTCTTCCTGATATCCAGCTCTAGTTTAAAACCATTGCCTCTTGTCCCAGTGCTACATGCCCTTGTAAACAGTCCCTCCCCAGTTTTCTTGTAGGTCTCCTTCAGGTACTGGAAGGTCTTTTCTGGACCCTTTTCTTCAGGCTGAACAACCCCATTCTCTCAGCCTGTCCTCATAGGAGGGATGCTTCAGGCCTCCTCTGGACCCACTCCAGCAGGTCCATGTCCTTCTTGTGTTAAGGGCTTCAGAGCTGAGCACAGTACTCCAGGTGAGGTCTCACCAGAGCATAGTGAAGTGTCAGAATCACCTCACTTGAACTGCCAGCCATGCTTCTGTTGATGCAGCCCAGGATGCAGTTGCCCCTCTGGGCTACAAGTGCACATTGTTGTGCACATGCTCAGCTTCTCATCCACCAGTAACCCTAAGTCCTTTTCCACAGGGCTGTTTTCTATTACATCAACCTGGACTGATAGTGAAGATTACCCTGACCCAGGAGCAGGATCTTGCACTTGGCCTTGTTGAATTTTATGAAGTTCACCTGGGCAAATTTCTCCAGGTTGTCCAGGTCCCTCTGGATGACATCCTGTGCCTCTGGCATAACAACTGCACCACTCATCTTGGTGTCATTGACAAACTTTGTGAGGGTGCACTTGATCCCACTGCCTAGATCATGGATAAAGATATTAAACAGCACTGGTCCCAGTAGACACCACTTGTAACCTGTCTCCATTTGGACATTGACCACTAGACTCTGGATGTGACCATGCAGCCAATTCCTTATCCCCTGAACACTCTATCCATTTAATCCTTATCTGTCCTACTTAGAAAAAAGGATGTTGACCATGTCAAAGGCCTTGCAGGACTCTAGAGAGATGACAGCCATTGCCTGTACACTGATGTAGTCACTTTGCTGTAGAGAGCTGCCAGGCTGGTGAGGCAGGACTTACCCTTAGTAAAGCTATGTTGGCTGTCCTGAATCATCTCCCTGTCCTCCATGCACCTTAGAATAGCTTCCAGGAGTATCTTCGGGGATGTCAGTGCTACAGTCTGGTGTCAGAGTGGCTGGAGAGCGGCCAGGCAGAAAGGGAACTAGGGGTACTGGTTGATAGTAGGCTGAACATGAGCCAGAAGTGTGCCCAGGGGGCCAGGATGCCATTGGCATCCTGGCCTGGATCATGAACAGTGTGGCCAGCAGGAGCAGGGAAGTCATTCTGCCCCTGTACTCAGCACTGGTTAGGCCACACCTTGAGTCCTGTGTCCAGTTCTGGGCCCCTCAGTTTAGGAAAGATGTTGAGTTGCTGGAAGGTGTCCAGAGAAGGGCAACAAAGCTGGGGAGGGGTTTGGAGCACAGCCCTGTGAGGAGAGGCTGAGGGAGCTGGGGTTGCTTAGCCTGGAGAAGAGGAGGCTCAGGGGAGACCTTCTTGCTCTCTACAACTCCCTGAAGGGAGGTTGTAGCCAGGTGGGGGTTGGTCTCTTCTCCCAGGCAGCCAGCACCAGAACAAGAGGACACAGTCTCAAGCTGCATCAGGGGAGGTTTAGGCTGGAGGTTAGGAAGAAGTTCTTCCCAGCAAGAGAGTTTGGCCATTGGAATGTGCTGCCCAGGGGTGTGGTGGAGTCACCATCACTGGAGGTGTTTAGGAAGAGACTGGATGGGGTGCTTGGTGCCATGGTTGAGTTGATCAGATGGTGCTGGGTGATAGGTTGGACTCAATGATCTCGAAGGTTTCTTCCAACCTGTCTATTCTATTCTATTCTATTCTGTTTCTCCCCACTCAGGCAGTCATGTCAGTTTAGGTGTGCCTACAGTAACCCAGGCACCATTTTTTCCTGCTCCCAAACAATGAGAATGCTGAAAATAAACTCCCATGGCATACCTCTGCCTGTCCTGTTTTCATAAATGAGCATCCATTGTCAGCCTCTGAATTCAGAACACAGCACTCCTCACCTCTTGCCTTGCTCAATAATGCATTATGTGGGTTTTTTGTAAGCCACTTAGAGCACCACATCTATGATGTAGCAGGGCAGAGCAGAGGTAGGTGGATGTGTCTATAGGAACCTTTACAGATCTCACTGGGACGAAGAGAACATTTCTCATACAGCTATATAGAATAGAGTGTGCCTGGAATAGAAATCTTCTGTGCTTAGAGCTGGAAACAGAAAGCTCTTCCTTCCCACACTGTTAAGGCTGGGAATCATAGACTACTTTTGGTTGGAAAAGACCTTTAAGAACATCAAGTCCAACTAACTACCAAGTCTGCTGCTAAACCATGTCCCTCAGCACCACATCTCTGCCTCTTTGAAACACCTTCAGGGATGGGGATTCAACCACCTCCCTGGGAAGCCTGTTCTAGTTTTTGAGAACCCTTTCAATGAAGAAGTCTCTTCAGATATCTATTCTAAACCTCCCCTGGTGCAACTTGACTAAGAGAATTTTCCTTGAAGTTAAAAACAACATTAAAGACTACTGCCCAAAACACATTGTCCAGTTCATAGAATCATAGAACCAATAAGGTTGGAAAAGACCTCAAAGATCATCAAGTCCAACCTGTCACCCAACACCTCATGACTACTGAACCATGGCACCAAGTGCCACATCCAATCCCCTCTTGAATACCTCCAGGGGTGGTGACTCCACCACCTCCCTGGGCAGCACATTCCAATGGCCAACAACTCTCTCTGTGAAGAACTTTCTCCTCACCTCAAGTCTAAACTTCCCTTGGCACAGCTTGAGACTGTGTCCTCTTGTTCTGGTGCTGGTTGCCTGAGAGAAGAGACCAACCCCCACCTAGCTACAACCTCCCTTCAGGTATTTGTAGAGGGCAAGAAGGTCTCCCCTGAGCCTCCTCTTCTCCAGGCTAAACAATCCCAGCTCCCTCAGCCTCTCCTCATAGGGCTTGTGCTTGAGTTAACACACATCACATCTCTGGCCAAGACCTTTAACCATTCTTCTGTAAGGCAAAGACAGGCAGACAGAACATGCCCTTAAATGCAAAAATCCTTACATATTCAGGGCCTATCTACTGTGCTCCAGAGATCAGATGCTTTCTATAGTAGTAAAAAACAAGATCCTGGTTATCCTGATCCTTTGAACAGGTTGCCCAGGGATGTGCTTGAGGCCCCTTCCCTGGAGATACTCAGGGTAAGGCTCAGTGAGGTCCTGGGCAGCCTGGTCTAGTTGGGATGTCCCTGATGACTGTGGGGAGGTCAGAATGTGCTGCCCAGGGAGGTGGTGGAGTCACCATCCCTGGAGGTGTTCAAGAGGGGATTGGATGTGGCACTTGGTGCCATGGTTTAGTAGTCATGAGGCCTGTGGTGACAGGTTGGACTTGATGATCTTTGAGGTCTCTTCCAACCTTGGTGATTCTGTGACCTTTAGAGGTCCCTTCTGGCCCGGACCATTCTATGAGTCTATGATTCTATTCCCTTACCTCTGCCTTTTTGCAGCAGGCAAGTTTGTTAAAGCACCTCTGGAAAAATACATTTGAATGATCAGCAGGTATCTCTTTTTTGTTTTTTTTTTTTTAATGTAATGATTGTGAAACTAAATACAAAGCCAGGGTGGACTGAAGGCCTGATGGCACTGTTAGTACAGTACTGCAGTGCTCTGCCCTTTTCACTTAAGAAGTTTGTGGCAGTAGGATAGGAATGGAATGGGATGGGATGTGATAAAATTAACCAAGTTGGGAAAGACATCCAAGATCATCAAGTCCAACCTATCACCCAACACCATCTAATCAACTCAACCATGGCACCAAGCACCCCATCCAGCCTCTTTCTAAACACCTCCAGTGATGGTGACTCCACCACCTCCCTGGGCAGCACATTCCAGTGGCCAATCTCTCTTTCTGGGAAGAACTTCTTCCTAACATCCAGCCTGAACCTCCCCTGGTGCAGCTTGAGACTCTGTCCTCTTGTTCTGGTAAATGGCCTCAGGGCAGGTGTGGTACCTCATCTGCAGAGCAGTGCTTTATAGCTGTTCCTTTCTTTCCCCTTTCTGTAGGTGATGCTGAAATACAAGGACAAAAAGTGGTACCAGTTTTAGACTCTCAAAGAAGCTGCTTGTGGCTTTACAAAGAACATTGCAGAGGGAAGCAACAATCACTCCCAAATCTACTAGTCACTGGCCAGAGAGAGGGGTGTTTTATTTCCCTCCTAGAAGATGTTTTCCTGTTACTATTCTTGGATTCATCACAGTGGGAGTCAAGGAGAAGTCGGAGAGAGTGTGAGACGGAAGCTAGAATCATGTGGGTCTTACCCCAACAGCTGGCTCAGGCAGCAGCCAGCCTCTTCCCAGAAGGAACTCAACCATCACTGTGGCATGTAGTTTCTCAGAAGCTGTAGGTATGAACTGTGAGGGGAGTGTGTCTGGTGACAAACCACCGCAACAAAATAGCTCTGTACAAACTCGAATGTTAATGCACTTATAAAACTTTGCATGAGTAACTGAAACCATTAAAAAAAAACACAAAACAACAACAAAAAAAAAGAGAGAGAGAGAGAAAAAAAAAAAACCAAACAAAACACAAAAAAAGAGGAAAAAGAAAGCATGTTGTGACCGATGAAAACCGGGGTTTATTTGTATTCTGGGGGGGGGAGGGGAGGGGGAGAGGGGGGAAATAACCAACAAACACAAACAACAAAACAGAACAGAACTTAAATGGGGGGGGGAAAAAAGAGGAAAAAGAGGAAAGAGGAAAAAAAAAAAAACTTTTATTTTTTAAAGCTGCCCTTACAAGCAGCCAGTGCATTTCAAGCATGTTTTGCTACCACCCTCAACAGAAAAATCAGTTGAGCTGCGTTTTCTTATCTGCTGTGTCCCTTGGAATACTTTACTTGAAGTCAGTCCATGCTGTTTAACTCTTCCCAGGAGAATAGAATCATAGAATAGAATAGAATAGCATCAACAAGGTTGGAAAAGACCTCAGAGATCATCCAGTCCAACCTGTCACCCAACACCTCATGACTATAAACCATGGCTCCAAGTGCCACGTCCAATCCCCTCTTGAACACCTCCAGGGAGGGTGACTCCACCACCTCCCTGGGCAGCACATTCCAATGGCTAACAATACTCTCTGGAATAAATAAGTTCAGACTCCTGTGCCCCCAAACTGAACAGATTCTTTTCAAGTACCCAGGCAGGCGCTGTCTGAAATGCCCTTCAAACGTGAGCCTAGATGGTGTATTTGCAATTCAGCTCACAGGCCGTGGCATTCTCACCTGTACTTCTCAAAATGTGCTCTGGATTAATCTTAGCTGTGCTTGAAGGGGGCTGTGACATTTTTCTCATCTCCCTGGTGTCTGTATCACTTGGTTGCCTTATTTCTCAGTAGCAGGAAGAGAAAACCAACTGAGGAAATGGCTCCTTTAAAGGTAAGGAAAGGCAAGATGGAAACTCGCACGGCTGCAGGTTGGAAAGTCCTATCAAGTTCTGCCCACAGAAGCTGCAGAGTGGTGATTTTTCTGTAGTGGCCAGTTGAAATTACACCAAGGAAACTGCACAGTAACTCATCCCCTATCAGAGCTGGGGTGGGGCAGGAGAGGTCATGGCAGCGAGACCAAACCATGGGCCAGGGAGGAACACAAAAGCCAATTGTCAACATACGGCGCTGAACTGGCACATACGTCCAGTGACACCCCGGGTGAGTGGCAATTGATTTTCTGCCTCACACTGCTAAAGTAATTTGCTTCTGCTTCCATGTGGCTTACTTGGCTTCTGCAGTGAACTCTGCAGAAAGCTCTCCAACCTGCAGCTAAGGAAGAGAGCAGTAAGTAGAACCTGTGACCTGTCTGCGCCAATAGATTCCCAGTCTGTGACTGTGCTGCAGCCACAGCAGCCTACAAGAGCCTCACAGGTCCCCAGTTAGACATTTTTCTGAGACCATCTTGGCAACAAGGCACTGAAGGCTTCTTTTCATTTGCCTGGACATAGTTTCAAATTAGACAAGTGAGAAAAAGGTGGGAAAGCAGCATTAAAAAACTTTCTATATGGGAAAAGCAACATCCTCTGTCCCTTCAAGGAGTCCTGGCTAAGACTGATACAGACAGGCAGCATCTCCCTCCTAATGAGACCTTGAATTCACTGGCACCTACATCATCCCAGTGTTCACATTAACTCTCTCAAAGATGCCATTCCCACGTCCTCCCTTTTCCTACAGTAAGATGGAGCCCAGGAAATTGTGCAGTCCTGAAGTCTGGCTTCACAATCAGCCCAGATGCATGAGTTAAAAGGTTGGAACAACTCTGAGGTGTGAAGTTTTGGAATTCACACTTTAGCACAATGGGCACTTCATGCTTTACAGGGTGTCTTACATTTTTACAGGCAAAATCAAAACAGTGGCCCTGACAGGTCTAGCTCAAGTGGGAATGAGACTCAACAAGTTCCTCTGTTACAGGAAAAACTGCTCTGTAATTGCAACAACTGTAGAAGCTTGTTGGGGGAAAGGTCGAAGCCCAAGCAGTGCCTCGGTTTCTGCTGAGAGTTAAGGCATCAGAGTTGTCCATGGGCTGAGAGGCTGTCTTTGGGGGTGACAAAACAGCAGACTCCCCACTATGCCAACAGGAGCTGGGTGTGAGGAACCAGGCACCTAGAATGAGATGTAAATGAGAAGAACATTACAGCAATTCTCTCTTCTGTTTAAATGTGCACTCACTCTGCCTGTACTCTGACCTGTACTTCAAACCCACTAGCCTTTGGGCAACAAAATCTTTTGAGGCAGGAGATGGTTCAAACCCTGCAACCAATTTTCTAGTCCTTATTGCTCCTGCCTTCTCTGCTTTTTACAGAGAAGCCAAGCAGTCTTCACTGATACCAAGCCAAGGCCATCCCACCAGTGTTTGTTCTACACCCATCTCTACACTTGTATCTGCACCAGGCCAGTGCAGCTGGAAAAGCCATCACCAGTTCCACTGTGGCACTTTGTACAGCCACAGGCTACGGGGCCAGTGTCTGCTATGAGCTGGTGTTAACACCAGCAGCCTGCAGCAAAGCAGCCTGGGGAAGTGGTAGCACAAGGTGCTCAGGCAGCAGTTGGTTCACTTTGATGAGAAGGAAGCCACCAGTTGTGGGTTCAGTTTTCATCTGTCCCTCAGGGGGGTGGCTAATACTGCAGAGATCCCCAGGACCTTGGTTCCAATGGAAACAGCTTCAGGCTGGAGCTGGAGCCAGTGAGTTGGCTTGAGAACCACGTCGCAATCGAAGAGCCACTTCTAATTGCCACTCACTGCAGCACACCCAGAGAGAGAAGTGTCTTCAACAAGGCATTCACACAATGCCTGACTGACTGCAGCTGCCAACAGACTCCAGCTTAACACCAGAGGTTGGGGGTGGGGGGGAGGAACCTGCCAGTAGATTCCCATTTGCATTTTTATGCAATAGAGAAATGAGAATCCAGCATCCCTCAAACTTAAACCACTTTTACTACTAAACTTCTAAGCAACTGTTCTCTAGTGCTCCCCACCAGGTCACAGCTGTATCTTGCTTTCTGCTCTCCCATATTTTACATACTTCCAAGACAGCTCCAGATTACCATTTCTGTCCAAAGTTCACCCCTTGTGACTATAAGTTCTCAATTCTCTTGTAGTCTGTAGAGATCTAAAAAGCTGTATATGGTTGTATATAGAACATTCTATACATACAAATATATATACGTAATGTATATGTTGTACAAGTTTGTTAGTGCACACTGTTAAATGCTTTCTATCAAGGTTTACCATGTATGTGGGATGAAAAACAAAAGCACCACACACACAAAAAAAGAGACAACAACGAAACAAAACCCAACCCTTCACTTAAAGGTCCCCATGAGGGAGGAGGAACTCTTGCCTGGTTGGTCTATTGCGAATCGAGGGGGAGCGTGGGAGTTTGGAAAGGCCTGACCTGACCGCCGTGAGCCAAAGGCATAAATGATGCAGCACTCCGAGCGCGGAGCACAGCCTCTGACCTGGCTTGCTCTAAGAAAACTGGGGGCAGGGGCTGTGGCTGGATGCTGGAATCATGTGCTTTCACCTTGCCCACGGAGACAGCACCTAAACTCAGATGCACGGTCAACACTGCACCCCTCAGTCACAGCACACCAGACTGGCTGGAAACACTAGTTCAATTTCAAGCCGACAGCCTTCCTTAAAGGAACTCTCTATCACAGCCACATCCAAAACCAGACACACAGAGCTTCAACTCCCTCTGGGTTTGCCCAGATCATAGACTCACAGTATTGTTTTGCTTGGAAAAGACCTTCGCTTGGTCAAGTCCAACCATCAGCATAACACCCCCATGGCCACTAAACCATGTCCTACATGTTTTATGAACACCTCCAGGGACAGCGACTCCACCACCTCCCTGAGCTCCAATGCCTCTTACCCCTACAGCTGTAGGCAAAAAAACAGAAGAGAAAATCCATTAGATTATTTCTGTGCTTCCAGAGCTGAGAAGTCTTTGGTGAAGTAGGAGCTATTTTCTTTTAAAAATAAATCTAGCATTAGCTTTTAAACTTGAGCTTCAAATCTTGAAGCCAAATACACGACAGAGGAACGTTTGGGTTTGCATAATGACCTGGTTTCTAATGTATTTTGACTTTGCTATAGTTCAGCAATGTCCCTCAGCCAGCCACTCCCTCTGTTACCAAAAGACAGAATCACAGAATAGCTTTGCTTGGAGAAGACCTTTAAGATCATCAAGTCCAACCCTTATCTAACTTTACCAAGTCTGGTGCTGACCCACATCCCTCAGCACCACATCTCTGCGTCCCACACCTGGTTACACACCTGTTTAACAGAACCAATCTGTTTAATGCAAGGACAAAATTATCCAGGGGCAAACTCAAATGCTTTACTCGTTCCTGTCGCTGGAGCCCTTTCACGCCACGGCGTGTGCACTGTAATGAAGAAATGCAGATGGAAATGTCGTTGCTACACAGTTTAAGAAGCAAAGAAAACATTGCAGCTTAAACTGTGAGCTGTGTTCAACCTCAAGGCTCCACCATTTCTAATCTGTGTGTATTGTAACAGGCAAAAAAACCACCCCAAGACAAATTTCAGTTAATGATGCCCCTTAACCACCTTGCCCCCTCCCCCCCCCATACATCCTTTTGGTTTTGTCCCCCATGAGCTAAAGGTGAATTTAAGCACAGGATGTTTCAGTCTTGAATGTCTCTTTGCCTTGGTATGGTCTGAGTAAGAACACACTCTCTCTCATGTAGGAACTACGTGTGGCCATTTGTAGTCAACTCATCATCTTCGGTGTATAAGCAATAGTCATGTAAATGAGTGTGTCCATTCATGTGTTTTGTTTTGTGGCTAAATCAACAGCTCAAACATTGTACTTTTTTAAATAGCAACCAATATTCAGATTCAGTGTCGAGGAAACGTGGACAGAATGTGTGTGGGGTTTGCCAATGGCTCATTACCTGTATCTCAGAAGAGAGCCTAACCTGGGGTGAACCACACGCTCCTTGCGCTAACCACGTCCTGTTTCCACAGGTCTCCTAAATCAGCGTCACAAAGGGAAAACTGAGGCATCTTTAACTGAGGCTGAGTCCCCAGTAAAAACCAAAAACAAGAGGGAAAGAAAATAAAGGAAAGAGTTGATATTAGTTGGTGTAGAGCTCTTTTTTTTCCCCCCCTCCTCCAGCTTCTGCTCCTGGATGCTTCGTAGGACTTCAAAGACGCCTGGGCTTACATACAGCCTTTGGATGGAGTTTACTCCAGCCAGTCACTTGGCAGTATGGTTGTTGCTGGGCTCGGGATGGCTGCCTCCTGTCCTCCAGCAGTTCATGCAGGAACAAAACCTAGACCCCCAGCTCCTGTTCCTGTGCTCTACTGTGGGGAGGTCCCATGGTGTGTGCAATCACCATCCCAGTCCCCATCGGTCCCAACCACAATCCCAGTCCTCATTAACTGGGCTTCTCAGCCCACTGAATGCACCCTTCACATCATGTCCACCTCAGATTAAAAGTTGCCACCTACAAGCTGAAATCTCAGAAGGATAGAAGAGACCTCACTTAAGGGCACTTACTACCAACAGTTGAGTTGCTTGCTGTGCCAAGAGAGGTTCAAAAACATCAGCCAAAGCTACTGGGTTTCCAGTTCTCTCTTTCAGCTACAGATTTATTGGGGGGGGAGAAACAGCAGGAAAAATTTCTACAGTTTTTCACAAGGAAAGGCAAATAGCACGGGAGGGAGGCAAAAGGACCAAACCAGAACAACTAACCTCTGCATCATCCCTTGTCACCTGCCTCTCTCCCACCACTGCCCAGCTACAAGGAAGCGTACAGAGCACTTTCAGTAGGCAGGGACAGGAGGAAAACTTCAGCAGAAGGGTGAAGATGACACAAGCTTGTGATCAGCATGAGAGGAAAAGGACCGATCAGTTGCATTGTACATCAAGGGCAAGAGCTCCTGCTAGCCAGACAGGGAAGTTTCACCCCACACAGCAGCAGGTCGAGGAGATCTCCCTGCAAGAAGCAGGGTCACACAAGTTCACAAGGTATGAAGAGATGGCATTCCTGGTAACCACAGCTATTTGTCAGGGTTGGGTCCCAACCTAATTTCTTTTGGCAGCAGACACTGGCTGGCTGGTGCAGCAGCCAGGGAAAAGGCAGAACGAGGCTGCAGGTGCTGCTCTGTGTACTCAAGTGATAAGGCTGCCGTAACAAACAGGACTCCCACGCCTTCTGCAGCATTCATCTGTTGTCCTCTCAGGCTGTTGGACCATGTATGTTACTAACAGGACAGAGGCAGGAGTGGACTGTAAAGAAAGATGCACAAACCAGCTGAGGAACATGCACCCCATGCTGTCTACACAAAGGTAGAGAGTAGCCTGCACACTCACATGCTGAACTAGGGAATACAGCCTGGTTTCCAACCAAATGCAGGCCTCAGCCCATCAAAGGAGAGAGGGGCCCACAGGCAAAATAAGTAAGCAATGGGAAGAGGCAAACTCCTTCTGCAAACTTCAGCAAATAGCAAGTATTTTCTTCTGCACAGCTCTAAGCAGTGCCTCAGTGTGGCAGTCTGAGCTAGTCTGGCAATTTTCTGCTGGGGGCTAGTTTCAACCCACCACACTTTGTTTACCAGATCTAAGCCCTCCTCTGCTCCCCTGCTTACTCTCACTAATAGAGCCTAATCAGAATTAAGGAATGTCAATAGCAGCAATCAGGCAACAGCTCAGAGCCAGTTCTAGTACCGTGACTCAAATGCTGCTGCAGCCACCTCACTCATAGTGCTACCTCACAGTGCTGTGGCCAGCTTTTGTTTTCTCATTTGTTCCAAATTACCTGCTTAATTAAAATGAACTCATAGAGTTTGTTCAGCACAATAAGTTTAGTTCTGTGTCAATCCCCTTACTGATTAGCATCGGCCCTGCATGCAGAGCTCGAGAGCCATCCTTTGGAATGCTAAAGACAGTGCGGGGGTGGAATACTGTAATGTGCCAAAGGACAAGGAACTCAAGTGACAGCAGCTCTGCTGAGCCCTGAGATACAGCACAGGTGTGTCACTGCATGACACCCTGGGACAGGAAATCATTAGAGCATGTGAATTGATAATGAGTCCAACACAGCATCCTCACAGGCAGAGGACACAAATGGTTGGACTCCAGGGTGCCGAGGCTCAGATCTGTTATTAACAAAAGCTTTAATAAGCTAAGGAAAGAAACAACTGTCTGTCTATCAGCTGAATGCTCAGCCATCAGGTGACAGATGTGGTGGAAAACCACAGCATAGAGTGGACAGGAAGGAAACCAAAAATGTCCCTGTAAAGTGACATAAAAAAACAGAGAGCAAAGCCAAACTGGTGCTGAGAAAGGCAACCAAGGCATCCTCACCTGGGGATGCTTCACGTGATACCATGTGTCTGTTTTGCTGTACAACAGGCAGGTGGTGGCTCAGAGTCCAGAATGTGGCCTTTTGTACTCTGGCCCCATTGACACCTCTTAAAATTTACCATGCTCTTGAAACCTCTCTGCCCTGAGCCTCTGGTGCCAGGGTAACAGCCACGCTGAAAGTGCCGTGTTTGAATCTAACCAGCTGAAGCGCTGTCAGGCTGCGGCAAGCCAAGTGGCATCCTCTCAGATCAGGCTATAAGGGCAACTTCACAAGCATGCCTCTGACAAAGGATCCACCACAAGTTCAGAAATTAAAGAATAATGAGGGGCTTGAACATTTCTCACAGGAGGTGAGAATGGAGAGTGCATGGAGGACAGCTTCCTGATGCAGCTGCTAAGCGAGCCTGCCAGGGCTCAGGCCCGGCTTGAGCTGCTGCTCTCAAACAGAGAAGGGCTGGTGGGAGATGTGATGGTAGGAGGCTGTCTAGGGTGCAGCGACCATGAGATAGTGCATTTCTCAATATGCAGGGAAATAGGGAGGAGCAATAACAGAACCCTCACTTTGGACTTCCAGAGGGCAGACTTCAGCTTATTTAAGCAACTATTCAGAGAGTGCCCTGGGTAGCAGCCCTTAAGAACAAAGGGGTCCAGGACGGTTGGACCTACTTCAGGCAGAAGCTTTTGAAGGCACAGGAACAGGCTGTGCCCACGTGCTGAAGGATGAGCCGGTGAGGAAGGCTCTGGGCCTGGATGAGCAAGCAGCTCTTGAAGGAATTAAGGGGAAAAAGAGGGATTATCACCTTGGGAAAGAGGGGAGGCAACTTGAGATACGTTTAAGGATGTTGTTAGATCACATAGGAGAAAAATTAGAGAGGCAAAAGCCCAGTTAGAACTCAAGCTGAAGACTGCTGTGAAAGACAACAAAAAGCATTTAAATAAATCTATCAATGCTAAAAAGAGGGCAAGAAGAACCTCCCCCCTTTATTGGACCTGGAGGGGACCATTGTAACTAAAGATGAGGAAAAGGCTGAGGTACTAAATACCTACTTTGCCTCCATTTCCAACGGTAAGGCAGGAGGACTGCAGGATAACTGGCCTCCTGGACTGGTAGATGGGGTCAGGGAGCAGTATAATCCCCCTGAAATCCATGAGGAAATAGGGACTTGCTGAGCCACTTGGATACTCCCAAATCCATGGGACCAGATGGGATCCATCCTAGGGTGCTGAAAGAGCTGGCAGATGAGCTGCCAAGCTGCTCTCCCTCATTTTCCTCCAGTCCTGGCTCACTGGTGAGGTCCCAGATGACTGGAAACTGGCCAGTGTGATGCCCACCACAAGAAGGGTCGGATGGAGGAACCTCCTGTAATGGAGGACTAATTTCCTGTGTTTTCTTTTTCTTCCCTTCTGAAGCATCTGACCCCAGCAACTGACTCCAGTCAGACTTGGGACCAGGACAACACTAAACTCCCAGAAAAAAGTCCTACCTGATCACAGGGATGGAGCCAAAGATGCTGAGGCAAAGTGCAGGGGAAACTCAAGCAGCTTGTAGCGAGGCAGGGTCTGAGGCTTCCCCAGAGGACAGGTCTCTGCATGAAGAGCTGCTGGTCACCCATCAGCATTCAACAACACATCTGTAATGAACTGGACCTCAAACACCAGCAAGGCTGGCCAGAGATGTACCTTCTGTTCAGAGCACAAAAATCCGGGTTGCTGTGCACTTTTTAACCAACACATGGAGGTTCATTCTCTAGAGGGGAATGTTTTTGTCAGTGGTTTTGTGTTAACTCTGGGTACAAACATTGTCCCTCCCAAGGCCAGCTCAGGAGGCACCAGTTGGACAAATTTGACTGAAACTGCTTTCCTAAAATTATAATACAATAGAATACACCAGGTTGAAAGAGACCTTCAAGATCATCACATCCAACCCATCAACCAATCCAACCCACCTAAACAACTAAGCCATGGCACCAAGCACCCCAGCAAGTCTCCTCCTGAACACCTCCAATGTAGGTGACTCCACCACCTCCCTGGGCAGCACATTCCAATGGGCAATCACTCTGTCTGTATAGAACTTCTTCCTAACATCCAGCCTAAACCTGTCCTGGTGCAGCCTGAGACTGTGTCCTCTTGTTCTGGGGCTGGCTGCCTGGGAGAAGAGACCAACCTCTGCCTGGCTACAACCTCCCTTCAGGGAGTTGTAGACAGCAATAAGGTCACCCCTGAGCCTCCTCTTCCCCAGGCTAAGCAACCCCAGCTCCCTCAGCCTCTCCTCATAGGGCTTGTGTTCCAAACCCCTCACCAACTTTGTTGCCCTTCTCTGGACAAGCTCCAGCAACTCAACATCCTTCTGAAACTGAGGGGCCCAGAGCTGGACACAGGACTCCAAGTGTGGCCTAACCAGTGCAGTGTACAGGGGCAGAATGACCTCCCTGCTCCTGCTGGCCACACTCTTCCTGATGCAGGCCAGGATGCCATTGGCCATCTTTGGCTTCCTGGGCACACTGCTGGCTCATATTCAGCCTACCATTGACCAGTACCCCCAGGTCCCTCTCTGCCTGGCCGCTCTCCAGCCACTCTGACCTCACCCTGTAGCCCTACATGGGGTTGCTGTGGCCAAAGTGCAGAACCCGGCACTTGGATGTGTTCAATCTCCTGCCCTTGGACTCTGCCCATCTGTCCAGCCTGTTGAGGTCCCTCTGCAAAGCCTCTCGGCCCTCCAGCAGATCAACTCCTGCCCCCAGCTTGGTGTCATCTGCAAATTTACTGATGATGGACTCAATGCCCTCATCCAGATCATCAATAAAGATGTTGAAGAGCATGGGGCCCAGCACTGATCCCTGGGGCACACCACTAGTGCCTGGCTGCCAGCTGGCTGTGGCACCATTCACCACCACTCTCTGGGCTCAGCCACCAGCCAGTTCCTAACCCAGCTCAGAGTGCTGCTGTCCAAGCCAGGGGCTGCCAGCTTGGCCAGGAGCTTGCTGTGGGGGACGGTGTCAAAGGCCTTGCTGAGGTTGAAAAAAAAAAAAAGTTGAAGGCCAAGGAAGCCCTGCTTCCACTTACTGTGAATGCTGCAAAGACATGAAGTAAAACAATCCAGCCAGCTGCAAAGCCTCTTCAGCACCTGAGTATCAGCAGCAGGAGTCAGTACAAAATGATCCTAGCAAGGGACTGTAAAATTCAACATTAAGTGAAGAGACAATGGCTTTTTTGTTTGTCCTAGACACAATGGCACATAAGAACTGCCAAATTACCTCTGTGCCTTGTTTTAATTAAATAATCTAGCTCATTTCATATGCAATAAATCCATCAGGCTTGGGGGGGGTTGTTTTAAATTACAATATCCAGCATACTGGTACAGAATTCATTTCAGCACTGTGCTTCCAGCACTTAAGAACTTCACAGTTCTGTAAACGTCCTTCGCTGCCCTGTGCAAAGGGTATGGCTGGGTGAATTCATGCTCACTTCTGCCACACAGTGTGGAAGGCAGCTTGCAGTGACAGCTGTAGAAACACAGCACACGCAGGTCGGTCTCTGGCCCGCGCCCGGCCCAGTCCCTGGCGCCTTCCGCCTCGCCTGGGAACGCTGCATTTCCTGTCAGAGCTCCAGGTCCTGCAGGTCTCCCCAGCTAGGTCCAATTTTCACTTTCACATCCAGTTTCACTGAGAGTTTGATGGCATTCTCCATCTCGTGCTTGACAATCTGAGCGACCTACAAGAAAACACTGGGCATCAGATGCACGTAGAACTCAAACACATAACCTGGTGTTCTGGCAAGAGCTGGGAGGGCCAGGCACCTGGAATCCTCACCTGCCTTTACCTGCACTGACTTACCTCTGATGGGAATGAGACTAAGCATCTGAACACTGATTAGGGTTTATGAATAGAGAAGCTGTAAAAAGCCAGGAACCAGACTAGACCAGAACCGAACAGAACTGAACTATAATTAACCAGGTTGGGAAAGACCTTCGAGATCATCGAGTCCAACCTATCACCCAGCACATTCTAATCAACTAAACCATGGCCACCAAGCACCCCATCCAGTCTCTTCTCAAACACCTCCAGTGATGGGGGCTCCACCACCTCCCTGGGCAGCACATTCCAATGGCCAATCTCTCTTTCGGGAAGAACTTCTTCCTCACCTCCAGCCTAAACCTCCCCTGGCACAGCTTGAGACTTGTCCTCTTGTTCTGGGGCTGGTTGCCTGGGAGAAGAGACCAACCCCCACCTGGCTACAACCTCCCTTCAGGGAGTTGTAGACAGCAATAAGGTCACCCCTGAGTCTCCTCCAGGCTAAGCAACCCCAGCTTCCTCAGCCTCTCCTCACAGGGCTGTGCTCCAGACCCCTCCCCAGCTTTGTTGCCCTTCTCTGGACACCTTCCAGCCACTCAACATCTTTCCTAAACTGAGGGGCCCAGAGTTGCAACGGAGTTGTGGCTGGTTCCACACTGGTTAAGACTACTTAAGAGGCAACATTAAGTTTCTGTTGAGTGCTTGAGAGTTCCACAGTCTGTCTCTTCTTTCACTTAGACACATAATTCTAAGTATTTCATGAAAGTCTGTTCTGAAAATTTCCTTGTACTGAAACCAAGACACAATCCAAACACACCAGAGGCAAAGAACATTTCTCCTCCTCATTGTGTTGGCACAAGAAGCACCCTGCAAAACACAAACTCTAAACCTCTGGGAAAGAGGATCACAACGCTCCAAACACTGCCCAGGTCTCCCCTTGCTATTTTGTTGAAGCAACTCCAATGCTTGCTGTCCTCCAAAAGTACTCCTAAGGAAACACTCATTTCAGTACATTGCTAGGGAACCAAGAAGATATTTCTGTTCCTGCCACACCTTGCGTCCTGTGTCCAGTTCTGGGCCCCTCAGGTTAGGAACAATGTTGAGTTGCTGGAAGGTGTCCAGAGAAGGGCAACAAAGCTGGGGAGGGGTTTGGAGCACAGCCCTGTGAGGAGAGGCTGAGGGAGCTGGGGTTGCTTAGCCTGGAGAAGAGGAGGCTCAGGGGAAAACTTATTGCTGCCTACAACTACCTGAAGGGAGGTTGTAGCCAGGTCAGGGTTGGTTTCCTCTCCCAGGTAACCAGCACCAGAACAAGAGGACACAGTCTCAAGCTGTGCCAGGGGTGGTTCAGGCTGGATATTAGGAAGAAAAGTTCTTCAAAGAAAGATAAATTGGCCATTGGAGTGTGCTGCCCAGGGAGGTGGTGGAGTCACCATCACTGGAGGTGTTTAAGAAAGAGACTGGATGGGGTGCTTGGTGCCATGGTTGATTAGATGGTGCTGGATGATAGGTTGGACTTGATGATCTTGGAGGCCTTTTCCAACCTGGTCTGGTCTGGTCTACTCTATTCATGTTTCTAACCTATTCCTCAATGCCCGGGGTCAGCTCAACAGGCAGGTGAAGCTCCTCCTGCCATCTTTGGCAATATTATCACCATCTTGCTACTGTGATAAACTCTGAAAGCTCCCTCCCTTCACTTTGATGTTCTGCACAGACTGGTGGAGCCCTGATGGCCCAGGCATTTCAGACCTTCAGCATAAGAAAAATAACCCCAGGTATTACCCCAATCTGGTCTTTTAAGAGAGGCAAGCTACCTCACTGATAGACTGCTATATTTGGTTTGGCTGAGCTGGAGTTAATTCTCCTCAGAGCATCCTTCTAGTGCTGTGTTCTGCAGCAGTAGTTCATAACACAGCAGTGTTTTGGCTACTGTTGAATAAGTATCCAGGCTGTGTCTCTCCACCATTTCCCTGCCCCAAGAGTATTCTGAGGGGTGAGCAAGATACTGGGAGGGGACACAGCTGAGCCAGCTGACCCAGACTGGCCAAAGGGCTATTCTATGCCATACAACATCAGCTCAGATATAAGAATGAAGTGAAAGAAGGAAGCTGCTGGGGGTGGATTTGTCCATGGTGTCTGTCCTAAGGAGCCACCAAGCTTAGAGAGCCCTGCTGCCCGAGACCGACCATCGTCCTGCTCAGGGGAAGTAGAGACTAACATCTCTCTGTTTTAGCTTCCACATGGTCTACTGTCTCTGCTTATTGGTGTTATTAAATTGCTTCTATCTTTTTACTGGCTTTTGTTATGTTTCTCTCCTCTCCCCTGTCCATTTAAGAAGGGGAGTGGTAGAGCAGCTTTGGGGGGCATTTGTCCCCTAGGCCAGGGGCCAAACCACCACAACTGCAAGTGAAAACTAAACAATCCCTGGTGGTGTTTCTCTTACAAAGCATTGGTAAGAGAAATAAATTCCTACATATACAGAAAGGTATTTTTAGTTTTATTTTGTGCACTTCAGCAGCTGAAGATAAGCCAGAGGCAGCATCAAGCATGTGACCAAACTAACTTGTTTGAATAAAAATGACTGTTGCAGCAGAGGAACACATGATTTATAGCACAACAAAGCTCTGGTGCCAGCAAGAAAAATGTCACCAATACAGAAACCAAGAGAGCTCACTTCTTTCCTAAAGAAAATAATCATCCCTTTCCAATTGTAGCTCAAAAACCCAATCATACCCTGGGCTGCACCAAGAGGAGCGTAGCCAGCAGGTCGAGGGAGGTGATTCTCCCCCTCTGTTCAGCTCTGCTGAGACCCCACCTGGAGTACTGCCTCCAGTTCTGGAGCCCCTATTACAAGAAGGATCTGGAGGTGCTGGAAGGTGTCCAGAGAAGGGCCACGAGGATGAGCAGAGGGCTGGAGCACCTCTCCTGTGAGGACAGACTGAGGGAGTTGGGGCTGTTCAGTCTGGAGAAGAGAAGGCTCCGAGGTGACCTCATTGTGGCCTTCAAGTATCTGAAGGGGGCCTACAGAAAAGCTGGTGAGGGGCTTTTTAGGGTGATAAGACTGGGGGGAATGGAGCAAAAATAGAAATGGCAGATTCAGATTGGATGTTAGGAAGAAATTCTTCACGCTGAGGGTGGTGAGACACTGGCACAGGTTGCCCAGGGAGGTGGTTTTGAAGGCCAGGCTGGATGTGGCTGTGAGCAACCTGATCTAGTGTGAGGTGTGCCTGCCCATGGCAGTGGGAGTGGAACCAGATGATCCTTGAGGTCCCTGCCAGCCCTGACAATTCTATGATTCTAATTAATTTGGGCCCTGCTTTGAATGGGATCTTAAGAGCGAGAGACATCCTTTCTTACACAGACCTTTCAACTACAAGATTACTCTAAGGGTAGACCTGAAAGGACAGCAGGCAATACTATCACCAAAAAAAAGCCACTAAGGAGTAAGAACAACCCTGTTGCCTCAGCTAGATAGAAATCCTTGAAAACAAGCAAATCTAGCACTCAGAAGCAAAGGCTATCTCTAAGAATGATGCCCAGTGTTCATAGGCTGTTCTAAGTGACTGCTCAGAAGATCCACAGACAGAAATATATCTGAAAGCAGTTTGGCTGGTAATAATTGCCCTTGAGGGTGTTAATGAAAAAATAACACAATAAACTATAAGCAAATCTTGGCCTCAGTTCTTCTGGGCACACTCTGATCACTGGGAGTCAGCACCTAAAGATGTATAAGCCTATACTCAGGGAATTACAGTTTTCAACAGAAAGGCAATTAGGAAGCCTTTTCACAGCTAAAACTGGATTGAAGCAGCAGATGTCTAAACAGAGCTGTCAAGATGAACAGAAGCTTGAGCTCAGATTAAAGAGAAAAACATTAAACTTTTTGTTCTTAATTACATTAAAAAGAAAAGACAAGAAAAGATAGGGGGAAGGGAAGAGAGGAGAGGGGAAGGGAAGAGAGGAGAGGGGAAGGGAAGAGAGGAGAGGGGAAGGGAAGAGAGGAGAGAGGGGAAGGGAAGAGAGGAGAGGGGAAGGAAGAAGAGAGGAGAGGGGAAGGGAAGAGAGGAGAGGGGAAGGGAAGAGAGGAGAGGGGAAGGGAAGAGAGGAGAGGGGAAGGGAAGAGAGGAGAGGGAAGGGAAGAGAGGAAAGAAGAAAGAAAAGAAAGCCCAGGCTAGTCACTACTGCTGAAAGCTTTCTCAAACAAGAAGTTACTGCTCACTGTCAGGGAATGGCCTCTTAGAATCACAGAATCAAAAGATCACTTTGGTTGGAAACGACCTTTAAGATTAGAGTCCAGCCATTATCTAACTCCACCACAACTGGTGCTAAATCATGTCCCTCATCACCACATTTCTCCCTCTCTGTAACATCTTGAAGGATGGGGATTCAACCACCTCCCTGGAAAGCCTATTCCAGTGCTTGAGAACCCTTTCAGTCAAGAAGTTTCTTCTAACATCCAACTTAAACCTCCCCTAGGAAAACTTGAGGCCATTTCCTCTCATCCTGACACTTGTTACTATGGAGAAAAGACCAACACCCACCTCACTACAGTCTAATTTCAGGGAGTTGTAGAGAGCAAGAAGGTCTCCCCTCAACCTCCTCTTCTCCAGACTAAACAACCCCAGTTCCCTCAGCTACTCCCCAAAAGACCTGCTCTCCAGATCCTTCACCAGCTTCCTTGCCCTGTTGTCATTAAATAATGTGTATGCACAGAAGAGGAAGCCAGAGATCCCCAGGCTATGGAAGTATGCCCTGGGAGCCTTCCTGCCGTTGTGCTTACGACTTGAGCAAACACTGAGCTCCAACATATGCTTGCTGCTGAAACACTCCCTACTGAAATCTGTCACACAGACACTACTGTGCCCAGGCACAGGAGCACCAACACAGCAGAAGAGCACACACAGGGAGACAGAGACACACACACAGGTGCTGAGAAAGATGGCAGATGAGCTGGCCAAGCCTCTCTCCATCATTTTCCACCAGTCCCGGCTCACTGGAGAGGTCCCAGATGACTGGAAACTGGCCAGTGCGATGCCCATCCTCAAGAAGGGCTGGAAGGAGGAACCTGGAAACTCCAGGCATGGCAGCCTGACCTCAGTGCCAGGGAAAATTATGGAGCAGATCATCTTGGGGGCAATCACTGGCCAAGGGATCAGGACCAGCCAACGTGGATTTGGGAAGGGCAGGTCCTGCCTGACCAACCTGATCTCCTTCTATGATCAGGTGACTGCCTGGTGGATGTGGGGCAGGCTGTGGATGTGGTCTACCTGGACTTCAGCAAGGCCTTTGACACTATCCCCCACAGCAAGCTCCTGGCCAATCTGCCAGCCCCCTGGCTTGGACAGCAGCACTCTGAGCTGGGTTAGGAACTGGCTGGAGGGCTGAGCCCAGAGAGTGATGGTGAATGGTGCCACAGCCAGCTGGCAGCCAGGCACTAATGGTGTCTCCCAGGGATCAGTGCTGGGCCCCATCCTGTTCAATATCTTTATTGATGATCAGGATGAGGGCATTAAGACAGTCAGCAGTAAATTTGCAGATGACACCAAGAAGGGAACAGGTGTTGATCTGTTAGAGGGCAGAAGTGCTCTCCAGAAGGACCTTGACAGGCTAGACAGATGGGCAGAGTCCAACATGATGACATTCAACAAGTCCAAGTGCCAGGTGCTGCACTTTGGTAACAGCAACCCTATGCAGTGCTACAGGCTGGGGTCAGAGTGGCTGGAGAGCTGCCAAACAGGAAGGGACCTGGGGGTATTGGTTGATAGTAGGCTGAACATGAGCCAGCAGTGTGCCCAGGGGGGCCAAGAAGGCCAATGGCATCGTGGCCTGGATCAGGAATAGTGTGGCCAGCAGGAGCAGGGAAGTCATTGTGCTCTGTACTCAGCACTGGTTAGGCCAACACCTCGAGTACTCTGTCTAGAGAAGGGCAAAGGAGGCTGGGGAGAGGTCTGGAGCACAGCCCTGTGAGGAGAGGCTGAGGGAGCTGGGGTTGTTTAGCCTGGAGAAGAGGAGGCTTAGGGGAGACCTTATTGCTCTCTACAACTACCTCAAGGGAGGTTGTAGCCAGGTCAGGGTTGGTTTCTTCTCCCAGGCAACCAACACCAGAACGAGAGGACACAGTCTCAAGCTGTGCCAGGGGAGGTTTAGGCTGGAGGTGAGGAGAAAGTTCTTCAGAGAGAGTTGTTAGCCATTGGAATGTGCTGCCCAGGGAGGTGGTGGAGTCACTGCCCCTGGAGGTGTTCAAGAGGGGATTGGACATGGCACTTGGTGCCATGGTTTAGTAGTCATGAGGTCCTGCGTGGCAGGTTGGACTTGATGATCTTTGAGGTCTCTTCCAACCTTATTGATTCTATGATGGTAAGTCCCTTAAGTCCACACAGTATATTTCTTACATCTACCATGCTGCTGACCTGCACCATACCACTACCAACAGAAAGACTGGTAGGCAGGGAATGAGGAAAGAAGCACCCAAAGCAAGGAATCCTCCTTTCCCTTCCAGGCAGCCAGTACCAGAACAAGAGGACACAGTCACAGGCTGCGCCAGGGCAGGTTTAGGCTGGCTGTTAGGAAGAAGTTCTATACACAGAGAGTGATTGCCCATTGGAATGGGCTGCCCATGGAGGTGGTGGAGTCACCTTCATTGGAGGTGTTCAGGAGGAGACTTGCTGGGGTGCTTGGTGCCGTGGTTTAGTTGTTTAGGTGGGTTGCATTGGTTGATGGGCTGGACGCAATGATCTTGAAGGTCTCTTTCACCCTGGTGTATTGTATTGAGTAGAAACCACATGTTCCAAGAGAGACACCACAAGACACAAGTGTAAACAGGGAGGCAAAAACACCTCCAAATGGGGGAAAACTTCCTCCTCTACCTGTCAACAATATTAAGCTTCTTTACTCGAGCCTTGCAGAGAAGGTGCATGACCTGCTGTTACAAGCAGCAAAGCATGTGGTGGAAAAATTAACTTCAGCCATGGGGATGACTTGAATCTGAAAACACAGGGATCAAGAATGCAGCACCATTTTGCATCCCATTCAACTTTGTTTACACAGACCTTTTAGCACCCACTGAGAGAGGATCCAGGGAAAAGAAGCAGAGGACCTGATAGGAAGGCTCATTTGAAACACCATAACAGAGTAGATAGCTAAAAAAGTAAGTGCACAGCTGTACCTGGATGACATCGTCCTCTGCAACCTCATAAAGGAGCTCATCGTGGAGCTGGAGAATAAAGAAACCTCCACTGATGGGATGTAACATCCCCCTGTTTCTTTTCCTTGTTAGTCTTCCTACAAAGTGAAGAGCACAGTTCATTAGATGTCACTGTGTAAAGGCATGTTTCCTGTAATTAGAAAATTCCCTCACACATTTCCAGCGCTGAGAGGAAGAACATGAGGAACTTGAAAATGAAACAAGCCCAAGCTCACAGATAAAAGCACAGAACATTACCATTCCATCAATATTTGTACAGCTACTGAGGGAAAAAATGTTAATGAAAAGCATTTTAGATATAAACATTTCAGCTTTACATTATGAGGACATGAATCAGAGCAGAAACAAGAGACAGTTGCATCTCCTGAACCATCTGCTTTAAAAACAAATTTTAAACAAAATCAATGTCAACTTCAGCCAGAAGCTGGTTTGCAATGCTCTCTCTGGCAATGAGTTAGGACTCTGCCCTTCTTCCAAAATATTTTAATGGCTATTCATAGAATCATGGAATCAATAAGGTTGGAAAAGACCTCAGAGATCATCAAGTCCAACTTACCACCCAACACCTCATGACTAACTAAACCATGGCTTCAAGTGCCACATCCAATCCCCTCTCGAACACTTCCAGGGATGGTGACTCCACCACCTCCCTGGGCAGCACATTCCAGTGGCCAATTACTCATTCTGGAAGAACTTTCCTCACCTCAAGCCTAAACTTTCCCTGGTGCAGCTTAAGACTGTGTCCTCTTGTTCTGGTGCTGGCTGCTTGGGAGAAGAGACCAATCCCCACCTGGCTACAACCTCCCTTCAGGGAGTTGTAGAGAGCAATAAAGTCTCTCCTGAGCCTCCTCTTCTCCAGGTTAAGCAACCCCAGCTCCCTCAGCCTCTCCTCACAGGGCTGTGCTCAAGGCCCTCCCCAGCCCCGTTGCCCTCTCTGGACCGTCAAGTGTCTCAATGTCCTCTTCTTAAATTGAGGGGCCCACAACTGGACACAGTACTCAAGGTGCAGCCTAACCAGTGCTGAGTACAGAGGCAGAATGACCTCGCTGCTCCTGCTGGCCACACTACTCCTGATGTAGTCTATAAAAGCACTGAGCCTCCTCTCAAATGCAGTCAAACTGTAGCTACTACTCCTGATTAAAAAAAAAAAAAAAAAACCCAGAAAAAAATAGAAAAGGCAAAAAAAAAGAGCAGCTTTTGCATAAACACGTAAGCAGCTGACAAAAACACAATCCTGGTCAGCCTTGCCTGACAAAAAACAGAACAAACTGCTCGTGGTAAAAGCCTTTTTTGTTGTTGTTTTTGGTTAGTGTTTTTTTTTTTTTCTTTAAACAACAACCAACCAACACAACCTCACACACAAAGACTCAAAAGTTATTTATTTCTCAGGTTAGCTAACAGGAGGCCTCCAGTTCACAGCTACAGGAAAGGATTTCACAGCATCATCAGTGCCTCGCACAAGCCTCGCACCAAAGCAGCAATGTTGAAGGAGCCACATGATGCAGGATGCTTCCCTGATGGCACATAACTTGCTGAAAGAGAAATCCTTCCAGTTCTTGAACAGCTAGTATCAGAAGGGGA
>CM037635.1:13448122-13478795 GCA_015227895.2 Colaptes auratus | reverse complement strand
TTTTATACCCAACAGGGATTTGTTTATATTTTCCTACTTTTCTGCTCAAAATCTGTGACTGATTTTAAAGGCACAGCCTAAAACTACCACAGGGGAGTTGGAAAATAATTGTTTTCAACTGTCCCAACCATTGAGATGACATTCATTTCTGGAAGACAGAGTTTGGAATTTCTTGAGGAAATAATGGCTGATTTTATTGCTTCAAATAATGTGTCCCAGACTCCCCTTATGCCCATTTTTGTCCTAAATGGCTTAAGGCAACCATTATTTGCTGTTTTTCTGAGCATCACATAATTCCTAACTTCTGTACTCTAACACAAAAAATATACTCAGGAAGAAAAATATGAAGGCACTCTTTTAGGCTTAGAATTGTAGAATCAATAAGGTTGGAAAACACCTCAAAGATCATCAAGTGCAACCCATCACCGCACCTCATGACTAACTAAACCATGGCTTCAAGTGCCACATCCAATCCCATCTTGAATACCACCAGGGATGGTGTCCCTGGGCAGCACTGAGACTGTGTCCTCTTGTTCTGGTGCTGTTTACCTGGGAGAAGAGAACAACCCCCACCTGGCTACGACCTCCCTTCAGGGAGCTGGGGACAGCAAGAAGTTCTCCCCTGAGCCTCCTCTTCTCCAGGCTAAGCAACCCCAGCTCCCTCAGCCTCTCCTCACAGGGCTGTGCTCCAAATCCCTCCCCAGCTTTGTTGCTCTTCTCTGGACATGTTCCAGCAACTCAACATCTTTCCTAAACTGAGGGGCCCAGAACTGGACACAGGACTCAAGGTGTGGCCTAACCAGTGCTGAGCACAGGGCACGATGACCTCCCTGCTCCTGCTGGCCACACTATTCCTGATACAGGCCAGGATGCTATTGGCCTTCTTGGCCGCCTGGGCACACTGCAGGCTCATGTTCAGGCTACTGTCAACCGGTATCCCCAGGTCCCTGTCTGCCTGGCCGCTCTCCAGGATCATGTTCCTTGTGTCTGTTCTTAAGAGAAGAAAACACTTTACTGTTCACCCTGGTTCATGGAAGTACAAGGTACAATGAAAAACACTTTGAGAAAAAGCAGATACATTTTTTCTAGTCCTGAGAAGGCTGCAGAAGGAGGACCTGGAGTGCTTGTTCTATGGGAACCAGGCTCAAAGGAAGAAAAAAGACATCAATACAAAACCACATCCAAGTGCAGAAAGGTAAATTTATTGCATGCATTTTAGCAATCCAGAAAGTATGGGTTTGGTTGTTGATTGCTTTTTGGTTTTGTTTTTTAATGAGATGTGTATTTTGGGTCACATAGTCTTACCTTTCTCTGTTAAACTTCAGCGAGTGCAGGATCGCTGGTCGTTTCTGTCGGAGGTTCCACAAATGAAGCGCATCGTCTGCACTTGCACTGACCAAAGCACCCTAGACCAGACACAGAACACAGCACAATATATTATTTTTCTGCAGATTCTGTCTTATTCTTCACTGATCCTTACTGGTAATGACTTACAATTCAATACAATGCAATACAATACAGTACAATACAGTACAATACAGTACAATACAGTACACCAGGTTGGAAGAGACCTTCAGGATCATCGCATCCAACCCATCAACCAATCCAACCCACCTAAATACAATACAATACAATACAATACAATACATACAATACAATACACCAGGTTGAAAGAGACCTTCAAGATTATCACGTCCAACCCATCAACCAATCCAACCCACCTAAACAACTGAACCATGGCACCAAGCACCCCATCAAGCCTCCTCCTGAACACCTCCAATGAAGGTGACTCCACCACCTCCCCAGGCAGCCCATTCCAATGGGCAATCACTCTCTCTGTGTAGAACTTCTTCCTAACATCCAGCCTAAACCTGCCCTGGCGCAGCCTGAGACTGTGTCCTCTTGTTCTGGTACTGGCTGTCAGGGAGGAGAGACTAACCTCTGCCTGGCTACAACCTCCCTTCATTATTACCTGTCGAACAGAGCAAAGCTTATGAAAATTGGTTGCTTTTGTCCAGAAGAAAAAAGAGCATTTTACCACAAATAACAGGAAATTTTAATTGATCTGGTAAATGCAAATACTTTAAGTTATTACAGAATCAGCCAAAGGGAAATGAAAACTCCATCAATTTTTAAAAAGCAAATTAAAGACTTGCATCAAAGCTATCCATGTGAGCTCCCAGGTATTGCCACAGAAGCATAGGTAATAATGGAAGAGAGAAGAGGCAATGCTTTCTTAAAAAGGTGAAGGGTAGAACTAAAGAATAAAGGAATTAGTGCAGACACTTACACACACGTGCAAATGCCAACCAGCTTGGTACTCACATCAAACCAACATGAAAGTTGCTTTGAGAGTGGCAAAAGCTTTCTGGGAAGCACAATTCTTTCTGGAAATCAATGTTGGAAATACAGAGTTCTCATGGTAAGGGATCTGGGAAGCTAGTTGCCATTTTCTTCTGTGCTAAAGATGTCCTGTATGAGTTTCAGCAGGTTATCTCCCCTGTGGCTATTTAAAATACTCACAGAGGATTGCTGAGGATACACAGGAGAGACAGGAGAAGTATTTTAAGATTGTGAGGCACTGAAGGGGGGCACTTTAGGGGACACAGTCTCAAGCTGTGCCAGGGGAAGTTTAGGCTGGAGGTGAGGAGAAAGTTCTTCATGGAGAGAGTCATTCGTCATTGGAATGTGCTGCCCAGGGAGGTGGTGGAGTCACCGTCCCTGGAGGTGTTCAAGAGGGGATTGGATGTGGCACTTGGTGCCATGGTCTAGTCATGAGGTCTGTGGTGACAGGTTGGACTCGATGATCTTTGAGGTCTCTTCCAACCTTGGTGATACTGTGATCCTGTGACTGAAATTCAAAAGTAAAACTGCAGATGAAGATAAGAAGGCAGGGACAGGTAGCAGGGGGACGGGATGTAGGAAGAACTAAGAGATGGAGACAACAGGACAGTCTTTGTCATGGATCAGAAATACTCTGGAGCCTGGTTCTGCTTCTGGTATCCCAAAAATTGACATCTCTCAAGGTCTAGACCTCTATCTGCATATGGAGATTAAAGTGAACTCAAAATACCTCCTTCCTACCCTCTTCCTCCTCACCATAGCCCAGTGATGCCATGTGAAAATGAACTCCAGAGGAAGCTGTCCACTGCTGCTGCAGTGATAACCAGTTACACCTCAAATTATGTCTAGTACAAAGCATCTATCTCTGTGTATTACTACGGCAGAGAGGAAGTGGATACTGCCTAAACAGAAGGCAATGCCTTATTCTGAAGTAGGGCAAAGATGTAACTGAATGATCAGTTCACAGGATCACAGGATGTTAGAGCTTGGAAGGGATCTCAGGAGGTCACCTAGTCCAAACCCCCTGCCAGGTCACACAGGAATGCATCCAGATGGGGCTTGAAAACCTCCAGAGAAGGAGAATCCACAACCTCTCTGGGGAGCCTGTTCCAGTGCTCTGTGACACACACAGTGAAGAAGTTCCTCCTTGGCCAATTACTCTTTCTATGAAGAACTTTCTCCTCACCTCCAGCCTAAACTTCCCCTGGTGCAGGTGGAACCTCCTGTGCTGGAGTTTATATCCATTATCCCTTGTCCTACCACAGAGTGCAGCACAGGAGAGCCTGTCCCCTCCCTCTTGACACCCAGCCCTCAGATATTTATTATTTATTAAATCCCCTCTCAGTCTTCTCTTTCTTAATCCTAGCAGCTGGTGGGTTTGGGGTATTAGGTGTTGGTTTTGATGGTGGTGGTGATTTTGGGGGGTTTTGTTTGTTAGCTTGTTTTTAATTGTTAGGGTTTTTTATATTGTTTTCATTTTATGCAGCAATAAAATTTCTGAAGGTGAGACTTCTCCAATGCATTGTAATCCATTCTTTAATTCTCATCTCCCAAAGTGTTTGGAGCAATGTCAGAGAGAATCTCCACCACAGAAATCAAACCAGTCCTGTGTTAGGGGTTCTGCTGGTCACCTAATGAGTAGAACACTGATTCAAACCTTGGCCTCCCCTTTTTCATCCCTGCCTTTCTCTAAAGAGCTCTGCTGCCCTGAGAGTGTCTAAAGTTTAAGTCCTCCCTCCTCAACTTCTGTGCTTTGAGTACTTTTTCCAAACAGGCATAGAACAAAAGGCTTAAAACCACACAACCCAACACTCTTTCCTTGAGAGGCTGTAAGATGTCCACACTTGGAAAAAGGACTTGAATCTGTCACAAGTGTTTCCTTATATCATGGGTGGAAATTAATCAAAACCAAACTATGACTAGCTTACAATTTGGCCAAGTTATGAGGTTCTAGGAAAAAACCCAACAGATTTATATGCTCCAGAAAGTCTTTGCCTATCACCATCTCCAAAGACCTTCTGCACAGAACAAGTTCTGATCTGTTGCTATTTGCTCACGTCGTCTAAACTTGATTCTGACAAGCCATTTACAAAGACTGCTGGTTTGATTGAGGACCTCTGCAATTGTTCTTTCTTGCTTCAGGTAGCAGCATACCCCCAACTGCTGAGTTTCCAGCCAGTACTCATCAATATATTTCCACAGAAAAAAATGGCTCATTTATTAATCTCTATTTGAAACACGACTGTGCAGCATAGTTAGTAAATGATTGGATTTTTCCATCTACATTAATATATTGACTGCCTTTTGGTCAGTACTTTATGCTGCTGTATATCAAGGCCATACTTTTGTCCTGTCTGCAGATCCATAAATGGTCTTCTAAAAGGGTGCATGGGGCACATCCTCTGCACATAGGCCACTTGTTTGCTTGGCACTGTTTGTCAGGATGAAAAGCTGCATAACTCAATTACAATACCCAAAAGTACCTAATCAACTAAATTTATACAGAAGAATCTGAGCAAATATGTCCTTACCTCATTGATTAAGAACTGGAGCTGCAGAACTGCGGCACCACTTTCATGCTGGCAATAGCAGTCAACACCAGGCCTGCCCAATCTGTTGCCATCCGAGTCAAGGATTCTAACATGCTTGTTATCATCAGAGGTAAAGAAGGGGGGAGGGAACCACAACCCCAATTAAACTCTAATTAACCTTTAATTAACCTCAGTTGTCCTTGATTTCTGTAAAACAAAAGAGTTAATAACTTTCCACATCCTAATTAAAGCACCAATATTATCAGGATGAAATACATGCAACTATGAGTGATCTGTTCTTGCCTGGCTTTTTTGCCTGTGAAATAAAGTACATGAATGAACATGAAAATGCATCTTACACTTCTTTTTACACACTGCTGGTTCACATAACACATGAATGTATCAGGTTTTTCTACTTATCAAGACACAGTATCAGTAATTCAGGGAGTAAGGTCAGTACCGTTGACCTGGAGCAGGTCCTGAGAAGGGCAATGAAGTTGGCGAATGGTCTAGAGAATAGACTAGAACAGAGTAAACTAGGATAGGGTAGGGTAGGGTAGGGTAGTAGGGTAGGGTAGGGTAGGGTAGGGTAGGATAGAATAGGGTAGGGTAGGGTAGGGTAGGATAGAATAGGGTAGGGTAGGGTAGGGTAGGGTAGGGTAGGGTAGGGTAGGGTAGGGTGGGGTAGGGTAGGGTGGGGTAGGACCAGGTTGGAAAAGACCTTTTTGATCATCGAGTCCAACCTGTCATCCAACACCATCCAATCAACTAAACCATGGCACCAAGCACCCCATCCAGTCTCTTCCTAAACACCTTCAGTGATGAGGAGCAGTTTTCAGTCTGGAGTTTTAATTTTAACAGATAAGCATTTTCCCTCTAACTTGAGCTTTATATGCAGTATAAATGGATGGCACCAGCTAATGACTGTCCTTAATGAAAATTACACAAGCACTGCCCTGATTAAGTGGCTGTCACCCTTCAGCATCAGCGCCACGCTAAGTCGGTTTTCTAGGAAACATCCTAGCGCAGCAGACAACTTCATTCAGCATATCCCAAATAAAGCACTAATAATTCACATTTATTTGCATGAGTGTTCACCCTGAAATGCTTCACAAATTACTAACATAACAGAGAAATTGTGCTGTCTGCTTCAGTCTGGCCAGTCGCCCTGAAGTAAGGGCTGATGCTTAAATAGCAGCAGCATCTGACTGATGGTGGTTTTCAAATGGCCTGGGAGCTGGGGTGAGGTCCTTCCAGCAGGCTGGGGTCAGAGTGGCTGGAGAGTGGCCAGGCAGAGAGGGACCTGGGGTACTGGTTGATTGTAGGCTGAACATGAGCCTGCAGTGTGGCCCAGGTGGCCAAGAAGGCCAATGGCATCCTGGCCTGCCTCAGGAACAGTGTGGCCAGCAGGAGCAGGGAGGTCATTCTGCCCCTGTACACTGCACTGGTTAGGCCACACCTTGAGTCCTGTGTCCAGTTCTGGGCCCCTCAGTTTAGGAAGGAGGTTGTCTTGCTGGAGCATGTCCAGAGAAGGGCAACAAAGCTGGGGAGGGGTTTGGAGCACAGCCCTGTGAGGAGAGGCTGAGGGAGCTGGGGGGTTGCTTAGCCTGGAGAAGAGGAGACTGAGGGGAGACCTTATTGCTCTCTACAACTCCCTGAAGGGAGGTTGTAGCCAGGCAGGGGTTGGTCTCTTCTCCCAGGCATCCAGTACCAGAACAAGAGGACACAGTCTCAGGCAGTGCCAGGGCAGGTTTAGGCTGGATGTTAGGAAGAAATTCTATACAGAGAGAGAGATTGCCCATTGGAATGGGCTGCCTGTGGAGGTTGTGGAGTCACCTTCATTGGAGGTGTTCTGGAAGAGGCTTGCTGGGGTGCTTGGTGCCATGGTTTAATTGTTTAGGTGGGTTGTATTGGATTGGACTGGATTGGATTGGATTTAGGTGGGTTGGATTGGTTGATGGGTTGGACGCGATGATCTTGAAGGTCTCTTCCAACCTGGTGTATTGTATTGTATTGTACAGGGGCTTGAGAGATACAACGAATTGGCATATGTTCTTGGCACTTTAGCCCATCCTCTGCAAATTCTGTGCTCTGCTGCCAAGCACAGAGGAGTACAGCCTTACCTCATCACATTTTTTCAGAGGAGTGTACTCTACCAGGGCATACAGCAGAAGTAGCTATTGCACAGGCTTTAGACTGAATGCATTCTTCTACTTTTGCCTTTTTATTAATCAATGACTTTGCTACCAGGGAGAGCAGACTATCTATCAAGACATTAAAAAGGGGAGACTAATACAGATATATCTGAATACCTCAAAGTAGGCATCATGGGTTTAAAGGATAAAAGCCAGTCACTATCTTCTCTCTCTTATCAGTATGTTGGATCTCCCCTGGGCCTTCACAGACATGACAGATTATCCTAATTTATACATAAAAGGGAAAAAGATGAAAACTAAGCCTGGATGTCTGTTGGGATCTAGAGTGGAACAAGTAGAATATGAATTATATGCACCAAGCTGTGAAAGTATGAGAGTAATAACATTCCAACAGAAAAAGAAGATCTTTCTGAAAACAACATTTAATCCTGGTTTTAATATCTGTGAAAGTGAAATAGGATATTCTGCTCTGTATTCACATGCAAGCAACAGGTTCTGAGATAGTATTTCAACATCCTGTTATTCCAAAGCTAGAAATTATTTACACCACCTCCCCCTGCACCACCCCTCCCCCCCCCAAAAAAAAGGAAATTAAAATAATTAAAATATTGTATTAGGATGCCTAATTTCAAGTACTTGAATTCAGCTTCCAAGATGCAGACTTCCATAGCAGCACAATACATTAGATTCAAAGAATCACACAATCAATAAGGTTAGAAAAGACCTCAAAGATCATCAAGTCCAACCTGTCACCCAACACCTCATGGCTAACTAAACCATGACACCAAGAGCCACATCCAATCCCTTTTTGAACACCCCCAGCGATGGTAACACAACCACAGAATCACAGAATTAACCAGGTTGGAAAAGACCTTCAAGATCATCAAGTCCAACCTATCACCCAACACCATCTAATCAACTAAACCATGGCACCAAGTGCCTCATCCAATCTCTTCTTAAACACTTCCAGTGATGGTGACTCCACCACCTCCCTGGGCAGCACATTCCAATGGCTAACAACTCTCTCTGGCAAGAACTTTCTCCTCACCTCCAGCCTGAACATCCCCTGGCACAGCTTGAGACTATGTCCTCTTGTTCTGGTGCTGGGTGCTTGGGAGAAGAGACCAAGCCTCACCTGGCTACAACCTCCCTTCAGGGAGTTGTAAACAGCAATAAGGTCTCCCCTGAGCCTCTTCTTCTCCAAGCTAAGCAACCCCAGCTCCCTCAGCCTCTCCTCAAGGCCTCTCCCCAGCCTCGTTGCCCTTCTCTGGACACCTTCAAATGTCTCAATGTCCTTCCTAAACTGAGGGTCCCAGAACTGGACACAGGACTCAAGGTTTTGCCTAACCAGTGCTGAGTACAGGGACACAATGACCTCCCTGTTCCTGCTGGCCACACTATTTCTGATGTAGGCCATTACTAACAAAGAATTTACATCTCATGTCTTGGGTCATTCCATTATTTCTTAATATTACAAGCTGACTCAGATTTTTCCTCCAAATTCTTTTGGTCAGTTATATCAAGATCAAGGAGTATATATCTGACATCCCTGTGTCATATCCATACTCTCTGTATCTTGAATGCCTGATGTCAGAGCACATGCATATGTGGGTATGCTTTACTGGAAACCAAAGCTGTCAGTGAATGATTATATACATAGGAGAATAGAATAGAATAGAATAGAATAGAATAGAATAGAATAGAATAGAATAGAATAGAATAGAATAGAATAAACCAGGTTGGAAAAGACCTTGGAGATCATCAAGTCCAACCTATCACCCAACACTACCTAATCAACTAAACCACAGCACCAAGCGCTCCATCCAGTCTCTTCCTAAACACTTCCAGTAATGGTGACTCCACCACCTCCCTGGGCAGCACATTCCAATGGCAAATCTATGAATAACTTCTTCCTAACATCCAGCCTAAACCACCCCTGGCGCAGCTTGAGACTGTGTCCTCTTGTTCTGGTGCCGGCTGCCTGGGAGAAGAGCCCAACCCCCACCTGGCTACAACCTCCATTCAGGGAGTTCTCTGCTTCAAAACATTTGGGAATTGTGGGATGCTGCAGGAGTAGCATTTTTGCCTGATGGAGTCCAATCATCTGACCTGCACTGACTGGTACATGTTTGGGTACCAATAAACAGCACCCTAAGAGCAGGTGTCTGTGGGCTGGTGTTACTCCATTATATAAACCAACTGTAAGGCTGATCTAGCATGTAACTCGACTGTGGGACAGCTTTTGCTTGCAGAAGCCCCATTCTGCTGAGTGGTGTGGTTTATCAGTTGAAAAAGTACCAATGTATTTAACTAAATAACAAAGAAATAGAATGAATGAAACATTCAACCACAATAATAATCACCTAAAGCAAACAGAAGGTTAGTGAGTGGCATCTGTGTCAGAGGACAGATGTTGTCAAAAGATAACAGTTATGAAAACATCATCTTCATCACCTAGATGTACAGTTCTGAGCATAGCCAGTTGCTAGAATATATAGCTTTACAATTCCTTCATGGATTGTTTAGCCTGGAGAAGAGGAGGCTCAGGGGAGATCTTGCTGTCTACAACTACCTGAAGGGAAGTTGTAGCCAGGAGGGAGTTGGTCTCTTCTCTCAAGCAACCAGCACCAGAACAAGAGGACACAGTCTCAAGCTGTGCCAGGGGAAGTTTAAGCTCGAGGTGAGGAGAAAGTTCTTCCCAGAGAGAGTTGTTAGACATTGGAATGTGCTGCCCAGGGAGGTGGTGGAGTCACCATCCCTGGAGGTGTTCAACAAGGGATTGGATGTGGCACTTGGTGCCATGGTTTATTCATGAGGTCTGTGGTGACAGGTTGGACTTGATGATCTTTGAGGTCTCTTCCAACCTTGGTGATTCTGGAAGCCTAACATAACATTTATTTCTCTCTCTAAGGAGCATCTATATTCAGGTACAAATAAATGCCACAGTCCTGGCTCTGATAGCTGAATTGAGCTTCAAACTGTTTCTCTCTGTTTCCATGAAACATTCCATCTTCATGATTTCTGAAGTAGATTGCCCCAATGGTTAGGTATCCTCAATATTAGGGATGTCATGCTATGGTGTAGTGGTTTGAGCCTTAACTGGGACTTAAGAGCTCAGATGGGGCAAGGCTGAGAATCCCTCCTCCACTCCCCTCTCCTCCCTCCCAACAGAGAGGGAAAAAAGAAAGGGAGGGAGCAAATCCACCAAGAAATAATTTGGAGTCGTCTTGGAAGTAGAGAGGTAAAGAGTTTTCTTTACTATATATATATATATATATATATAAAAATAACAATAGCAGGTAAGGTTCACAAAGGCAAGGAACAAGGATGGATGGGAGGGGAGGAAAAAAAACCCAAGAGTACAAAACCAGTCTCTCTAAAGAGGTGCAGAGGCAGCAGGGAGAAGGATCAGGCCTGACCACAAGGCAGAGGAGCAGGAAGGCAGCTGCAGTAGCTCTCTTCCAGGAAAGGCAGGAGCCAAAAAGAGCTTATGATTGCAGTGTCCTCCCTTTTATACCCTAGCTGGGCAGGGAGGGGGAGTGGAACAGACTCAGTTTCCCAGGGGAAAATACCCTGCAGGGAGGGCAAAGCTTAGTTTCATAGTTTCAGTCAGGGTTGGAAGGGACCAGAAGGATAATCTAGTTCCAACCCCCCTGCCATGGGCAGGGACACTCTACACTAGATCAAGCTGGCCAGAGCCTCATTCCAGCCTGGTCTTAAACACCTCCAGGGACGGGGCCTCAACCACCTCCCTGGACAACCCATTCCAGGGCACTACCCATTCCAGGGCTAAAGCATTCACAAGCCCTCCCCACTCTGCTTCCCGGATGGGTGTTAACCCATCACATATGGGTAGAATCAACATATTTAGCTTCAGTTTCAAGCCTCTGGATCTCATTAAGCCTTTCTCTGCTAAATGAAACAAGTTTCTATTAGCAGAAATGTCCTGCTTTGAAACTGTAGTCAAGCTATATCTTATCCATCTTCTGTATAAATAAACCCAAAATACTCTGAGCTCCTTTAATTTTATTTTTGAGAGTTCTCCAATGCTTTGCAAAAAATAAGCCCCCCCTACCAAACTTCATTTTGTTAACCACATGTAGCTGAGCTCACCAAAGTCCCTAAAAAGGAGATGCAACCTAATCCTAGTTTCATAACCACCTATGTACAATACAATACAATAAATCCAGGTTCGAAGAGACCTTCAAGATCATCACGTCCAACCTATCAACCAATCCAACCCACCTAAACAACTAGATCATGGCACCAAGCACCCCATCAAGTCTCCTCCTGAATACCTCCAATGATGGTGACTCCACCACCTCCCTGGGCAGACCATTCCAATGGGCAATCACTCTCTCTGTATAGAACTTCCTCCTAAGATCCAGTCTTAACCTGCCCTGGCGCAGCCTGAGACTGTGTCCTCTTGTTCTGGTGTTGCCTGCCTGGGAAAAGAGACCAACCTCTGCCTGGCTACAATCTCCCTTCAGGTAGTTGTAGAGAGCAATAAGGTCACCCCTGAGTCTCCTCTTCTCCAGGCTAAGCAACCCCAGCTCCCTCAGCCTCTCCTCATGGGGCTTGTGTTCCAAACCCCTTACCAACTTTGTTGCCCTTCTCTGGACAACTTCCAGCAACTCAACCTCCTTCCTAAACTAAGGGGCCCAGAACTGGACACAGGACTCTAGGTGTGGCCTAACCAGTGCTGTGTACAGGGGCAGAATGACCTCCCTGCTCCTGCTGGCCACACTGTTCCTGATGCAGGCCAGGATGCCATTGGCCCTCTTGGCTGCCTGGGCACACTGCAGGCTCATGTTCAGCCTCCCATCAACCAGCATCCCCAGGTCCCTCTCTGCCTGGCCGCTCTCCAGCCACTCTGACCCCAGCCTGTAGCACTGGCTGGGGTTGCTGTGGCCAATGTGCAGAACCTGGCACTTGGATGTGTTCAATCTCCTGCCCTTGGACTCTGCCCATCTGTCCAGCCTGTCGAGGTCCCTCTGCAAAGCCTCTCTACCCTCCAGCAGATCAACTCCTGCCCCAAGGTTGGTGTCGTCCGCAAATGTACTGATGATGGACTCGATGCCCTCGTCCAGATCATCAATAAAGATGTTGAAGAGCATGAGGCCCAGCACTGATCCTTGGGGCACACCACTAGTGCCTGGCCGCCAGCTGGCTGTGGCACCATTCACCATTTGGTGTGGATTCACCAGACGCTGCTTCATGAAACAATGACTCTTAGCAGGGTTTGTTTTAAGCATAGGAGGCTTCACTTTTACAACGAGCTTCATTATGCCTTGAGTTCATTCAGCTGTTTAACTGATGAGATTTTTCTGTTTATCCCCTCTGCTATGGAAAGGTTCAATACTGCTGTGCTTGGCTGCTCTCTCAGGATGCTAAATGTGCTGCCTTTTATAAATAGCAACAAACTCCTTTTGCATCAGTAAGCGCGAGCCTTTGGTCTGCGATGACCTTTGCCTTGCTTATTGTTATTGACACAGATTTCCATGTTTCTGCATACAAATTATGTAAGAGTTAATCTCAGGAACAGTTAAGCATCCATTCTGATATATACAGGTTGAAGGATTTGCTTTTGGCAGCTCTGATTTCTTCCAGGTTAAAACACTCAGCGGAGTCCCTCAGGGATCAGTCCTGGGACCAGTCTTGTTCAACATCTTTGTGGGTGCCATGGACAGTGGCATTGAGTGCACCCTCAGCAAGGTTGCTGATGACACCAAGCTGTGTGGTGCAGCAGACAGCTGGAGGGAAGGGATCCATCCAGAGGGACCTGGACAGGCTGGAGAGGTGGGCACAGGCCAACCTCATGAGCTTCAACAAGACCAAGTGCAGGGTCCTGCATCTGGGTCGAGGCAATCCCAGGCACAAATCCAGGCTGGGCAGGGACTGGCTGGAGAGCAGCCCAGAGGAGAGAGACTTGGGGGTGCTGGTGGACGAGAAGCTCACCAGGAGCTCTCAGTGTGCACTTGCAGCCCGGAAAGCCAATCAGATCCTGGGCTGCATCAGGAGAAGTGTGGCCAGCAGGTCAAGGGAGGTGATTCTCCCCCTCTACTCAGCTCTGCTGAGACCCCACCTGGAGTACTGCCTCCAGTTCTGGAGCCCCTATTCCAAGAGGGATCTGGAGGTGCTGGAAGGTGTCCAGAGAAGGGCCACGAGGATGATCAGAGGGCTGGAGCACCTCTCCTCTGAGGACAGACTGAAGGAGTTGGGGCTGTTCAGTCTGGAGAAGAGAAGGCTCCGAGGTGACCTCATTGTGGCCTTCCAGTATCTGAAGGGGGCCTACAAGAAGGCTGGGGAGGGACTTTTCAGACTATCAGGGAGTGATAGGACTAGGGGGAATGGAATGAAGCTGGAGGTGGGGAGATTCAGGCTGGATGTGAGGAGGAAGTTCTTCACCGTGAGGGTGGTGAAGGCCTGGAATGGGTTGTCCGGGGAGGTGGTTGAGGCCCCGTCCCTTGAAGTGTTTAAGACCAGGCTGGATGAGGCTCTGTCCAGCCTGATCTAGTGTGGGGTGTCCCTGCCCATGGCAGGGGGGTTGGAACTAGATGATCCTTGTGGTCCCTTCCAACCCTAACAAACTATGAAACTATGAAACTTACAGATAGCTCGCATGTAATGACAAGTCTGTACTTGGAGGCTACAGTTGGACAGCTGAATGAATGCTATGACAAATAGGACCATTAATCCAAGTAAAATGGAAATTCACACCAACACTATTCACAATTTTCTGTCCCCTATGAATTTAGATGCTGGTTTACTTCCCAAAATATCTGCAGATAGCACAAGCATTACCAACAGTGACAGCGCTACGCTTTTGCATCTCTTGGTGAGACTGCCTTCCAAGATCTTTGTCATTTTAGGAATCATCTGTTCTGGAAACAGAACACAAATATAATTATAATGTGATTAAAGTCAATCAACCCTAAACCTGAAACAGCAAATTGTGAAAGGCAGATACTCAAAGGTAATTATTCCAACAGTGTTTTGCAAATAACATGTAGGTGCATAATGTTATATTCCAATTATGGAACATCAATCATCTTCAATTTACATTTGAGTATTCTTCCCTGTATCAGGAACAGTGTGGCTTGGGTCCTGTGTCCAGTTCTGGGCTCCTCAGTTTGAGAAGGACATTGAGACTCTTGGACATGTCCAGAGAGGGGCAACAAGGCTGGGGAGAGGCCTCGAGGAGAGGCTGAGGGAGCTGGGGTTGTTTGGCCTGGAGAGGAGGAGGCTCAGAGGAGACCTTCTTGCTCTCTCCGGCTCCCTGAGGGGAGGTTGTGGCCATGTGGGAGTTGGTCTCTTCTCCCAGGCGGGCAGCACCGGAACAGGAGGACACGGGCTCGGGCTGCACCAGGGGAAGTTTGGGCTGGAGGTAGGGAGAAAGTTCTTCGCAGAGAGAGTTGTTAGCCATTGGAATGTGCTGCCCAGGGAGGTGGGGGAGTCGCCATCCCTGGAGGTGTTCGGGAGGGGATTGGACGTGGCACTTGGTGCCATGGTTTAGCTAGTCATGAGGTGTTGGGTGACAGGTTGGACTTGATGATCTCTGAGGTCTTTTCCAACCTTGTTGATTTTATGATTCTATGAACAAGAGTATGGCCAGCAGGCCCAGGGAAGGGATTATCCTCCCATACTCAGCAATGGTGAGGTCACACTTTTGAGTACTGGGTTCAGTTCTGGGGTTCTCACTACGAGAAAGGTATTGAGGTGTTGGAGTGGGCCCAGAGAAGAACAACAAAGCTGCTGAAGAGTCTGGAGAACAGGTCTTGTGAGGAGTGGCTGAGGGAACTGGGGTTGTTTAGTCTGGAGAAAAGAAGGCTGAGGGGAGACCTCCTGGCTCTCTCCAGCTACCTGAAAGGAAAGATGGAGAGATGTGGGTGTTGGGCTCTTCTCTCTAGTAACAAGTAACAGGATGAGAGGAAAGGGCCTCAAGGTGTGCAGCGGTTATGTTGGCTGTTAGAAGAAACTCTTAACTGAAAGGGTTCTCAAAGACTAGAATGGGGCTCCCCAGGGAGATGGTTGAATCCTCATCCCTGGAGGTGTTTCAAAGAGGCAGATATGTGGTGCTGAGCTACATGGTTTAGCACCAGCCTTGGTAGAGTCAGAAAATAGCTGGACTCGATGATCATAGAGGTCTTTTCCAAACAAAGCAATTCTATTGTATATATATACATAAAAGTAATATTTATCAGAAACTACCTAGCTCAAAATTCACCTCAGAAAAGTAGCCAGTTTGTTACTTGCCTATAAAAGCTCCATCTTGCAATGCAGCCACCCTGAAAAGTCTGCATTTTGAGGCTGTACTTCTTGCAGTAGTAACAAACAACATCAAGAGTTTACAGTTACAGTGGGAGATCTGTTGGAGAGAGTGAAGAATATATTGAGGGAGCTGGGGGTGTTTAGCCTGGAGAAGAGGAGGCTCAGGGGAGACCTTATTGCTGTCTACAACTACCTGAAGGGAAGTTGTAGCCAGGTGGGGGTTGGTCTCTTGTCCCAGGCAACCAGCACCAGAGCAAGAGGACACAGCCTCAAGCCGAACCAGCAGAAGTTTAGGCTTGAGGTGAGGAGAAAGTTCTTCCCAGAAAGAGTAATTGGCCATTGGAATGTGCTGCCCAGGGAGGTGGTGGAGTCACCATCCCTGGAGGTGTTCAAGAGGGGACTGGACGTGGCACTTGGTGCCATGGATTAGTCTGTGGTGACAGGCTGGACTTGATGATCTTTGAGGTCTCTTCCAACCTTGGTGATTCTGTGCTTTTCCAACATTTCCCTGCCCCAGGAGCAGGCTAAGGGGGCACAGCTGGGCCAGCTGACCCAAACTGGCCAAAGGAGTATTCCATGCCATAAGAAGTCAGGTCAGATAGAAGAACAAAGTGAAAGAAGGAAGTGTGGGATATTTGTCCATGGCCTCTGTCCTCCAGAGGAGCCATTAAGTGTAGAGAGCCTTGCTTCCCGAGACAGACCACTGTCCTGCTGGTGGGAAGCAGAGATTAACATCTCTCTCTGCTTCTCTTCTTTGCAGTCTATCACTTGTGCTTATTGTTATTATTAAATTGCTTCCATCTTGTACCTGGCTTTTTGTTATATTGTCCCCTCTCCCTTGTCCAAGTAAGAAGGGGAGTGATAGAGCAGCTTTGGTGGACCAAACCACCGCAGGTTTCTTTCTTAGTGCATTTGTGCCTGTGTGCTAGTTTGACTATTTTTTTTTCCTGATTGAAGTGCTGTTGCATAATATATCTCTCTAAGACCTCTTTACTTAGACCTCTCAGTGAAACAAATGTGTCCTGTGAAGTTATACATGGAAATTTTCTAACATTCTAATATTCTCAGTCTTACTGAGCAAGGCTGAAAGCATATCAGCTCTAGATATCATCAAGCAGTTCACTTTTACTTCACGGTTGTATTTGTACTGTATACCTTGCTGCTTATTCCAGAATAGAATGGAATGGAAAGGAATGGAATGGAATGGAATGGAATGGAATGGAATGGAATGGATTAGAATTAACCAAGTTGGAAAAGATCTTCAAGATCATCAAGTCCAACTTGTCACTCAGCACCATCTAATCAACTAAACCATATCACCAAGTGCCCCATACAGTCTTTTCCTAAACAGATCCAGTGATGGTGACTCCACCACCTCCCTGGGCAGCACATTCCAATGGCCAATCTCTCTTTCTGGGAAGAACTTCTTCCTAACATCCAGCCTAAACCTCTCCTGATGCAGCTTGAGACTGTGTCCTCTTGTTCTGGTCCTTATTGCCTGGGAGAAGAGACCAACCCCCTCCTGGCCTGAGCCTCCTCTTCTCCAGGCTAAGCAACCCCAGCTCCCTCAGCCTCTCCTCACAGGGCTGTGCTCCAGACCCCTCCCCAGCCTCGTTGCCCTTCTCTGGACACATTCAAGTGTCTCAATATGCTTCTTAAATTGAGTGGCCCAGAACTGGACACAGGACTCAAGGTGTGACCTAACCAGTGCTGAGTACAGGGGCACAATGATCTCCCTGTTCCTGTTGGCCACACTGTTCCTGATGCAGGCCAGGATGCCATTGGCCTTCTTGGCCACCTGGGCACATTGCTGGCTCATGTTCAGCCAGCTAAGTCTAAAGTGGCCATGAAGCCATTTGTGTCTGAGTAAATAAGACTTGGAAAAAAATGAAAGTCTGACTTAGAGTCTGACAACATTTCAGTGTACTATCCGGTGGCTTTTTTCCTTAGGTTTAGTTCAATATAAGTGAACTACTGTAAATGTTACTATAAATATGCCTATGTTAAAAGGCATTCCATATATCAGACAGATGACTTTAAAGACTTTAAATAGTTTTGCCATCTATTATTGGAAAACCCACTCTTCTTCTTTTAAAGGTAAGTTTTCAGCAAGAAATTACATGGAGAAGGTACTCCCTTTTTTTCCAGTGCAAGGTGCAGGTTAAACGTTATCTACATTTCCTCACTTGTATAATCCTCCTGAGCCACTGAATTATTCCACCAGGTTTTGAACTAAAGTATGCTCTAGATCACAGTTAATCATCCCTTTCATTCAATTTACATGAAATAAGGAACCAGCAGCTGATTAAAATGTAATACTACATTCATGTTTGATGCCCTCTGTATTAAGCATAATTCCATTAGTTAACATGGGTTAAAACATTGGGTAAAGATTTGAAGGCACTGTTGGTGGGCACTGAGTAACTCAAAGAGCATTTATATTTTAAGAAAAGGATGACTACTTTTTGGATTTCAAGAGGATGGAGCAAAAACCTCTCAGGGTCCCTGATTTTCCATGTCAGTCACTGAAAGATTGCATGTTTCAGTGAGGCACGGCACGGTTTCAGAATTTACCATACTAATATGGTGTTAGTTCAGAATAACCCACTTCTAGATCATAGAACAGATGGAATGGAATGGAATGGAATGGAATGGAATGGAATGGAATAGAATAGAATAGAATAGAATAGAATAGAATAGAATAGAATAGAATAGAATAGAATAGAATAGAATAGAATAGAATAGACCAGGTTGGAAGAGACCTTTGAGTTCATCGTGTCCAACCTATCACCCAACACCATCTAATCAACTAAACCATGGCACCCAGCACCCCATCCAGTCTCTTCCTAAACACCTCCAGTGATGGTGACTCTTGTTCTGGTGCTGGTTGCCTGGGAGAAGAGACCAGCCCCCTCCTGGCTACAACCACCCTTCAGGGAGTTGTAGACAGCAAGAAGGTCTCCCCTGAGCCGCCTCCTCCTCTCCAGGCTAAGCAACCCCAGCTCCCCCAGTCTCTCCTCACAGGGCTGTGCTCCAAACCCCTCCCCAGCTTTGTTGCCCTTCTCTGGACACCTTCCAGCAACTCAACATCTTTCCTAAATTGAAGAGCCTAGAACTGGACACAGTACTCGAGGTGTGGCCTAACCAGTCCTGAGTACAGGGCAGAATGACTTCCCTGCTCCTGCTGGCCACACTGTTCCTGATCCAGGCCAGGATGCCATTGGCCCTCTTGGCCACCTGGGCACACTGCTGGCTCATGTTCAGCCTAGCATCAACCAGCACCCCCAGGTCCCTCTCTGCCTGGCTGCTCTCCAGCCACACTGACCCCAGCCTGTAGCACTGCATGGGGTTGCTCTGGCCAATGACTATACAAATTGCATGGACTTTCCCTGCTCTATTTGTTAATGAATAGCATCCAGAGATAAAAATCATGGTAAGGAATTAATTTACAATGCTAAATGTCACATTTCCTCTATCCTGACTATGCTGCCCCAGTAGTACTTCAGTGGCTGAAAGAGGAAAACAGCTTTTGATCCTTAGAAGTTCATGGGAAAGGTTTGTTGTTGCTATTCCTTGTTGTTTTGGGAAGGGATTGTGTTTAAGCAATATAACTAATACTCTAAATCTCTGCTGACATCAAGATATTGTGGAGGTCCAATGCATTATGCTTCACCTAACTGTGTCCAGAACCACGACACCAGCTTTAGAGCACTCTACTGCAATGTTTTTAAAACCCACTTTCCTGTAACAGACCTTATCTTTGGATACAAAAAACTCAAGATGTTGGCTGTGTTTCTCCTAGTCACATCCTCAGCAATACTGCTCCTCTAGCACAATGCAAGTGCCACAGTTAGATGATGGCTTCACTGCTCTGCAGCCTCATGAAGAGAAGACATTCTTCAAATGATGGAAGAGTAAAAATACTTTAATTGTTTACTAGCAAAGGTCTGGTGGATCAGTAGAAACCAGTGAAGCTCTACCTTTGTTTTAAGCTTTGTTTGAGTGAAGTACCACAAATTTCATGGTCTGCACCAAAGCCCTGTGCATGTCAAAGTGTCCTGCAGTAATTTAGGTATGTTTTTGACAATTTTTGTGCAAGACAGGTTGTGAAACCTGAATGGCTTCATGCTTAATTTGCCAAGATTTTCTCACTTTTTCTAGCAGTGAATTTACTTCAGATCACCATGTCACAGAATCACCAAATCACAGAATCACCAAATCACAGAATCACCAAGGTTGGGAAGATACCTCAAAGATCACCAAGTCCAACCTGTCACCACAGACCTCATGACTAAACCATGGCACCAAGTGCCACATCCAATCCCCTCTTGAACACCTCCAGGGATGGTGACTCCACCACCTCCCTGGGCAGCACATTCCCATGCCTAACAACTCTCTTGGTGAAGAATTTTCTCCTCACCTTGAGCCTAAACTTTCCCTGGCACAGCTTGAGACTGTGTCCTCTTGTTCTGGCGCTGGTTGCTAGAGAGAAGAGACCAACCCCCTCCTGGCTACAACCTCCATTCATGTAGTTGTAGACAGTAATAAGGTCTCCCCTGAGCCTCCTCACTGTCAGGTGACATACCAGAAGTAGTCAAATGTTGGTTATACTAACCAAAGCTCTTACTCTAACATTTTTTCATCATTAGCTCTCTTCCATTTCCTGTTCCAATGTTACAAATCATCCCAGAACTGCTAGGCTAGCATTAGAAACAAAGCACTAGACAAGCACAAATATGAAAATCATATGCATATAATACAAAAATTAAATAATAGGAAACTAACCAGTTTCTGCCCCTGTACACTGCACTGGTTAGGCCACACCTTGAGTCCTGTGTCCAGTTCTGGGCCCCTCAGTTTAGGAAGGAGGTTGAGTTGCTGGAAGGTGTCCAGAGAAGGGCAACAAAGTTGGTGAGGGATTTGGAAGACAAGCCCTATGAGGAGAGGCTGAGGGAGCTGGGGTTGCTTAGCCTGGAGAGGAGGAGACTCAGGGGTGACCTTATTGCTCTCTACAACTACCTGAAGGGAGATTGTAGCCAGGCAGAGGTTGGTCTCCTCCCAGGCAGCCAGCACCAGAACAAGAGGACACAGTCTTAGGCTGCACCAGGGGAGGTTTAGACTGGATGTTAGGAAGAAGTTCTATACAGAGAGAGTGATTGCCCACTGGAATGGGCTGCCCAGAGAGGTGGTGGAGTCACCTTCATTGGAGGTGTTCTGGAGGAGACTTGATGGGGTGCTTGGTGCCACGGTTTAGTTGTTTAGGTGGGTTGGATTGTATTGTATTGAGGTGGGTTGGATTGGTTGATGGGTTGGACACGATGATCTTGAAGGTCTCTTCCAACCTGGTGTATTGTATTGTATTGTAAAATATTTACATATAAAATAATAAAATACTTCTGATATTAAATTATTATAACTAAACTTGTCTGAAGTTAACAGGAAAAAAAAACCAAAAAGGCAAATTTTCTTGGTTGCTGGAGCCTGAAAATATGTAGCCTGACCTCCTGTATTACCTCAATGAACAACATACTGCTTGCTCAACTGAAGCTTGTCTTCCAGAAAGGCAATAAAGTTTAAGATTTGAAGAAATGAACCTATGAATTTCCTTGGTAATTCATGTCAAAGACTAACTACATATATTGCTAAATATTAAGACAATTTGTCAGACTTTAATTTCAAGCCACTAATCCTTTTCCCTGTTAGCTCAGAAAACCTTTTAAAGTAGCCATTTTTTCCCCAAGAAAGGACATGCACAAAGCAGTAAAGCCATCATTCAGTCTTCTTTTTAATAAACTAAAGCAGACTGAGATCCTCAGGTCTCTCATTATAACATACTTCTTCCAGCCAAATGATTATTGTACCTCTCCTGTAGATCTATCAAAATTGCACAGAATCACAATGGTTGCAAAAGACCTTTAAGACCATCAAGTCCAACCACTACCTAATTCCACCAGGGCCACTACTACACCATATCCTTGAGCACTGTATCCAGATGGCTCTTAAATTCATCAAGGGATGAAGATTCAATCACTTTCTTGGTCTGCTTGTTCCAGTCTTTGATAACTCTTTTGGTATAGGAGTTTTTCCTAATGTCCAACCTAAACTTCTCCTCGTGTAACTTGAGGACATTTCCTCTTGTATTGCTTGTTTCTAGGGAGAAGAGATCAACACCCACCTCTCTACAGCATTCTTTCAGGGAGTTGCAAAGAGTGAGAAGGTCTCTACTCAGCCTCCTTTTCCCCAGACTAAACACCACCAGCTCCCTCAGCTGCTCCTCATGAAACCTGTTTTCAAGACCCTCCACCAGCTTTGTTCCCCTTCTCTGGACCTGCTCCAGCACCTCAATGGCTCTCTTATACTGCAGTGCCCAAAACTGAACAAAGTACTCAAGGTGCAGCCTCACTACTGCTAACTTCTACACTTGTCTTTCACATTCACAGAAATGAAGAGACAAACCAAGCAAAAGAGAGAGGGAATACAGTGAAAGCTTCCTTCTCTTCTAGTTGCATCACACTTGTCTTGATTTCAGAGTCTCCACTACAAGAAACATCTCAGCCAACACTGCAGAAGTACACTAGCAATGTTCCACTGTTAAGCTTCACGACAGCTAACACACTCCTGTTGGTAAGGCAATCAATCAGTCTCTGAGGTACATAATCCATAATCACCATCACTGGAGGTGTTCAGGAGGAGACTTGATAGGGTGCTTGGTTGCATGGCTTAGTTGATTAGGTGGTGTTGGATTAGTTGATAGGTTGGATGTGATGACCTTGAAGGTCTCTTCCAATCTGGTCTATTCCATTCCATTCCATTCCATTCCATTCCATTCCATTCCATTCCAATTCTATTCTATTCTATAATCATAAATGGAAAGGTGTGAGATGTCTTCCCTTCTCAAGAAAATGAGGCATGCATTCTGCTTCTTCATGGGTAATGCATTTATTAATTTTACCTTTATCTAAATTGCCAACTGCTCTGGGAGAAGACAGCCTTGTCTCTGAAGATGAAGTAATTTACTGCCCTTTTTCTGTAGCCACTTAAGTGAGGCATCCAAGTGCTGTCACCATTGAGTCCAAGGGCAGTGATTATGTCCCAGATCAGAAAAAGTAAACACAAATTCTTTGCACCTCCTTTTCAGGTGAAGATTACAAATTACAATAAATCCAGGTTGGAAGAGACCTTCAAGATCATCATGTCCAACCTATCAACCAATCCAATCCACCTAAACAACTAGACCATGGCACCCAGTATCCCATCAAGTCTCCTCCTGAACACCTCCAATGATGGTGACTCCACCACCTCCCTGGGCAGACCATTCCAATGGGCAATCACTCTCTCTGTATAGAACTTCCTCCTAACATCCAGTCTAAACCTCCCCTGGCGCAGCCTGAGACTGTGTCCTCTTGTTCTGGTGTTGCCTGCCTGGGAAAAGAGACCAACCTCTGCCTCTCTAGACTTGGTATGGCAGGCATGAACTCTTCAGCATGTAATCCACAGCTGCTGCTACTCACAAAGGTACTGGAGCTTCTGAGATTGCTTGGGCTGCCACCTAAAATCAGACTCCTATGCTTCCTCACCAGGAAGGTGGCCAGAAAAGTAATGGTCTGTAGCTAGTTGGTATAATCAAAGCCTCTGGTATTGTGCAGCAGGGAGAGAGAGACCACCAGATAAAATTTTAGGACACTTTGATAACATTTCTTTCCAAGTAACACACTTCTCAATGTTAATTATTTTGCTGTCTATTCCTCCTCTCCCCTGCCCTGGCTCCTAAAACATGTGATTTAAAAGGCAGGTGGACCTTTCAAGATTACAGCCTACTCTTGTGCACTCTGTGGCTCAAAATAGCAGTTATGTCAACTGTCAGACTTCTGTCATATTCAAAACTGGACTATGAACTAAAAAAGAATCCCAGCATGATCTCTAGACTGAAGGTAACAAAAAAGTCCCATTTACCTAGTTCTAGTCTCAAACTGCTCCAGGGGAACTTTAGGCTTGAGGTGAGGAGAAAGATCTACACTGAGAGAGTTGTTAGCTATTGGAATGTACTGCTCAGGGACCATCCCTGGAGGTGTTCAAGAGGGGATTGGATGTGGCACTTGGTGCCATGGTTTAGTCATGAGGTCTGTGGTGATAATAATAATATAATACAATAAACCAGGTTGGAAGAGACCTTTAAGATCATCGTGTCCAGCCTATCAACCAATCCAACCCACCTAAACAACTAAACCATGGCACCAAACACCCCCTCAAGTCTCCTCCTGAACACCTCCAATGATGGTGACTCCACCACCTCCATGGGCAGCCCATTCCAATGGGCAATCACTCTCTCTGTATAGAACTTCTTCCTAACATCCAGTCTAAAGCTCGCCTGGAGCAGCCTGAGACTGTGTCCTCTTGTTCTGGTGCAGGCTGTATGGGAGAAGAGACCAACCTCTGCCTGTCTACAACCTCCCTTCAGGTAGTTGTAGAGAGCAATAAGGTCACCCCTGAGTCTCCTCTTCTCCAGGCTAAGCAACCACAGCTCCCTCAGCCTCTCCTCATAGGGCTTGTCTTCCAAACCCCTCCCCAACTTCGTCGCCCTTCTCTGGACACCTTCCAGCAACTCAACATCCTTCCTAAACTAAGGGGCCCAGACCTGGACACAGGACTCAAGGTGTGGCCTAACCAGTGCAGTGGACAGGGGCAGAATGACCTCCCTGCTCCTGCTGGACATGCTGTTCCTGATGCAGGCCAGGATGCCATTGGCCCTCTTGGCCCCCTGGGCACACTGCAGGCTCATGTTCAGCCTACCATCAACCAGCACCCCCAGGTCCCTCTCTGCCTGGCTGCTCTCCAGCCACTCTGACCCCAGCCTGTAGCACTGCATGGGGTTGCTGTGGCCAATGTGCAACACCTGGCACTTGGATGTGTTCAATCTCCTGCCCTTGGCCTCTGCCCATCTGTCCAGCCCTGTCGAGGTCCCTCTGCAAAGCCTCTCTGCCCTCCAGCAGATCAACTCCTGCCCCCAGCTTGGTGTCGTCCACAAATTTACTGATGATCTTTGAGGTCTCTTTCAACCTTGGTGATTCTGTGATTCTCAAAATATGTTCCTTAGTTACAGGATTACTCTATTAGCTGCAGATTGCTACTCAGTTGTTTTTCCGTGCATTGTATTCAACCTATAAAGCCTGGCTAACCTGAAAACTCATTATTGAAAATACTTTCAGCTTTATAGTGCAGTCATGCACCAAGGAGCAGCTGAGGAATGTTTTCCTCAACTCTAAAAATACCTCTCAGGTTGAGGGTTAACTTTCATGCAGTCCATGAACACGATTGTGGTTTAGAAGCTCCTTTTTTCCCTTATTACTGAGTAAGAAGCAGACAAACCCCATAATTATTACTGTATCCTTGCAGAACTACATGGAATTTCTTTTGTTTCAGAGAAAGCCCTTTAAAACCAAACATTTTGCTGTAACTAAAAAAATAAGTATTTCCCAAGCCCAACAGCGTGATTTGTCATGGGGGCATTAGCAAGCATTAACAACCGTGACTGGTTTTTCATTGGAATGGAATGGAATGGAATGGAATGGAATGGAATGGAATGGAATGGAATGGAATGGAGTCAGTGGAGTGGAGTGGAGTGGAGTGGAGTGGAGTGGAGTGGAGTGGAGTGGAGTGGAGTGGAGTGGAGTGGAGTGGAGTGGAATGGAACAGAACGGAACGGAACGGAACAGAATTAACCAGGTTGGAACAAACATTCGAGATCATCGAGTCCAACCTATCACCCAACACCATCTAATCAACTAAACCATGGCACCAAGCACCCCATCCAGTCTTTTCCTAAACACCTCCAGTGGTGGTGACTCCACCACCTCCCTGGGCAGCACATTCCAAAGGCCAATCTCTCTTTCTGGAAAGAACTTCTTCCTAACCTCCAGCCTAAACCTCCCCTGGTGCAGCTTGAGACTGTGACACAGAATTCTCACCCAGTGCTGCTATTTCCTTTGCTTTCATAAACAAGAAAACATATAAAATAACAGTGAAATCATGTCTTGGACTTCAGAAAAAAAATGATTCTCTAAGAGCTGCATTAATGAAAAAATAAAAAAGTTACAGTTTCAGTTGGACAAAAAAAACCAACACAGACCATGTCAGGTAAGCAAGAACATATCAGATCTGCCCAGTACTTTGAATTTAGAGCATTTTCTGTAGTCCTAATTATCTTACAATACAATACAATACAATACAATACAATAAACCAGGTTGGAAGAGACCTTCAAGATCATCGTGTCCAACCTATCAACCAATCCAACCCACCCAAACAACTAGATCATGGCACCAAGCACCCCATCAAGTCTCCTCCTGAACACCTCCAATGATGGTGACTCCACCACCTCCCCGGGCAGCCCATTCCAATGGGCAATCGCTTCACTCCTCACATAGCATGAAAGCATGTATGTATTCTGCAACTAAATGTCATTTGACTGTTGACTGGTATAAAGAGAACAGAATAGGATAGGGTAGAATAGAATAGAATAGAATAGAATAGAATAGAATAGAATAGAATAGAATAGAATAGAATAGAACAGAATAGAAATTAACCAGGTTGGGAGAGCCCTTTGAGATCATCAAGTCCAACCTATCACCCAGCACCATCTAATCAACTAAACCATGGCACCAAGTGCCTCATCCAGTCTCTTCCTAAACACCTCCAGTGGTGGTGACTCCACCACCTCCCTGGGCAGCACATTCCAATGGCAAATCTCTGTTTCTGCCAAGAATTTCTTCCTAACATGCAGCCTAAACCTCCCTTGATGCAGCTTGAGACTGTGTGCTCTTGTTCTGTTTAATGCCTAATTGCATATGCCATGCAAGTGGGACAGAAAACCACATTCAGCTATGTACCAATCCATTAATTAATGCATTAAAGGAGCAAACATACACATGTAGATAAAGTGTATCTATCTGTTAGAACATCCAATGTTCAGTGACAAATAACTTGTGGGCAGACACCTATGAAAGGCTAAAATCTCATTCCCTTTGATATATCTGTGAAATACCCCAAATCAGCAGAAGAAGATCTGACACATGAAAACTATACATGCTGTGTGACACAAACAAGGTAGTAAACTCAGCAGTGTTTTGAAAATCAAAGACTATTTTACTGAAAGAAATGTAAATCCAGATAAGGAAAATACAGTGGCTGTTTATTGCCACATATCTGTTGTGGTATTTTACAGTTTGGCCTACAGTATAAACAAGTTAACTAGTTCTGAATTTTACATGGTTGCTACAAGCTGGGGTCAGAGAGGCTGGAGAGTGGCCTAGCAGAAAGGGACCTGGAGGTACTGGTTGATAGTAGGATGAACATGAGGCAGCAGTGTGCCAAGGTGGCCAAGAAGGCCAATGGCAGCCAAGCCTGCATCAGGAACAGTGTGGCCAGCAGGAGCATGGAAGTGATTCTGTCCCTGTACTCAGCACTGGTTAGCCCACACCTTGAGTACTGTCTCTAGTTCTGGGCCCCTCAATGAAAGAAGGATATTGAGACATGTGTCCAGAGAAGGGCAATGAGGCTAGGAAGAGGTCTGGAGCACAAGCCCTGTGAGGAGAGGCTGAGGGAGCTGGGGTTGTTTAGCCTGGAGAAGAGGAAGCTCAGAGGAGACCTTCTTGCTTTCTACAACTCCTTGAAGGGAGGTTGTAGCCAGGTGGGGGTTGGTCTCTTCTCCCAGGCAACCAGCACCAGAACAAGAGGACACAGTCTCAAGCTGCACCAGGGGAAGTTTAGGCTAGATGTTTGGAAGAAAGTCTTCCCAGAAAGAGTGATTGGCCATTGGAATGTGCTGCCCCAGGGAGGTGGTGGAGTCACCATCAGTGGAGGTGTTTAAGAAGAGACTGGATGAGGCACTTGGTGCCATGGTTTAGTTGATTAGATGGTGTTGGGTGATAGGTTGGATTTGATGATCTTAATGGTCTCTTCCAATCTGGTCTGGTCTATTCTATTCTATTCTATTCTTTTAATTTTTTTTTCAGTTATTAATGTAAAGTATCTTTGACTTCATCTATTTTCAGGCCATCAGGTTTCTAGCCTGGACATCAGTCTCCAACCTGAAGAATGCAGCATTGATAAAATAACAAGACTTCCTTTGTTTATGAGGCACGTATCAAAAAATCTCCATTTAACTGTGGAAGGTACCACACCCAGACCAATCTTCATTTCTTCTAGCCCCAGGTTGTACCACAGCACCTGCATGCTCCATTCTTCAGCCATAAGCATGTATCCTTATCCCAAAATCAGAGCCTTCATTCCACACTTCCCTCTTTTCTGGTACTGTTGTTTCTATTTAAGAAGCTCATCCTGGTGTGTAAGATGTGTCATGCACTGTGAGGTGTAAACAATGCTAACAAGCTGAGACCTCATCTGCTAACCAAAACAGGGAGGGAACCCTAGATGTTGACTGCAGTTCAGAACATGTTTCTTCTACAGTTCTAGTGTGATGGGTTAACACCCATCCTGGAAGCAGGTGGGGAGGCCTTGTAAGAGCATTGCCCTCCCTGCAGGGTGTTTTCCCCCTGGGAAACAGTTAATCTGTTCCACTCTCCCTCCCCTGTCCAGCAAGGGTATAAAGAGGAGGACAATGCAGCCATTAGCTCTCTTGGGCCCTGCCTTTGCTTGGATGAGGACTGCTGGTGGCTCCCTGCTTCTCTGCCACGTGGTCAGGCCTGATCCTTCTCCCTGCTGCCTCTGCACCTCATCAGAGAGACTGGGTTTGTATTCTTGTTTTTTCCCTTCCATCCAGGGTTCCTTGCCCTTGTGAACTGTTACTGCTACATGTTTAAAGAAAAATTCTTTTGCCTCTCTACTTCCAAGCCAACTCCAAATTATTTCTTGGTATATTTGCTCCTTCCCTTTCTTTTTTCCTCTCTATTGGGAAGGAGGAGGGGGGAGTGGGGGAGGGATTCTCAGCCTTGCCCCCATCTGAGCTCTTAAGTCCCAGTTAAGGCTCAAACCACCACATCTAGAAAAGAGAACTAAAAGCCACCCAGCCTGGGAAAAAGTTCCCAGGTAAGCAAATCAAACTCAACTTGTTCACAAACACTGCACTTGGCACATTGTCAGTGTCTGCTCAATGAGTGAAGACACTGACTCAGTCACAGTGAAATTTGTGCTTTTGAAGAGGAAAAACGAAGGGCATGGAAGATTTAATGCTTTCAAAGAGCTTAAGTGAGGCTGCATGATGCATGAGGCTTGTATAGGCAATCTCCAGAGACACCAAGTTTACTTTGAAAAAATGTCAATGTCAGACCCAATGTTTGCAGAAACTCTAGAAATCCCTAAAATGCTCTTCTGTTGTGTTTCATGTGACTCACCCTGCAGTAAGTTGTCAGTGCTTTTTCCCCACTCTTCAGATGCAGTAGTCACTGGATTTTTCAGAGACCACTTTCAAAGCTCTGGAGGTTCAATATTTCACTAGAAGAATACACCTTATGAAACTGACTCCACACTGCTGGTACATTCACCTCCCATTATGAACTACAAACTCAGCAATGGGTGGGCAAAGTAATAATGGAGATGCTGGTAAAAGCTGGACTGCACAAAATACTGAGAAAATGCAAGAAACTGCCTTAAAAGAGCCAGGCACAAATCAGAAAGGTTAGAGATAATGTAGACTGCAACACTCTGTGTAGTCTGTGTGCATGCATTTGCCCAAACCAGTTAAAAAGAGAGTGACCAAAATGCTGACCAAAGAACCTCTAAAGAAGAAAGGAGTATGATACAACCTGGAGAAGAGTCAGGGACCAACAATATTCAGTTTATGAAACTATTGTTGAACTACTGATCCTCCATGTCAGCCTGACATGTATATATATGCTGCTAGCATAGAGAAGAATTTTACAGTGAAAGTTCTTCCCTTTACATCCTTGAGACCTTGGAAACAAGATGGAAGTACAAAGGCAAGACCTAAAGGGCAAAGGAAGTCGAGACTTAAAAGGAATTAATGGATGCACAATAGTTTCATAGTTTCAGTTAGGGTTGGAAGGGACCACAAGGATCATCTAGTTCCAACCCCCCTGCCATGGGCAGGGACACTCTACACTAGATCAGGCTGGCCACAGCCTCATCCAGCCTGGCCTTAAACACCTCCAGGGACAGGGCCTCAACCACCTCCCTGGACAACCCATTCCAGGGCTTCACCACTCTCACGGTGAAGAACTTCCTCCTCATGTCCAGCCTGAATCTCCCCACCTCCAGCTTCATTCCATTCCCTCTAGTCCTATCACTCCCTGATAGCCTGAAAAGTCCCTCCCCAGCCTTCTTGTAGCCCCCTTCAGATACTGGAAGGCCACAATGAGGTCACCTGGGAGCCTTCTCTTCTCCAGCCTGAACAGCCCCAACTCCTTCAGTCTGTCCTCACAGGAGAGGTGCTCCAGCCCTCTGCTCATCTCGTGGCCCTTCTCTGGACACCTTCCAGCACCTCCAGATCCCTCTTGGATAGAGGCTCCAGAACTGGAGGCAGTACTCCAGGTGGGGTCTCACCAGAGCTGAGTAGAGGGGGAGAATCCCCTCCCTTGCCCTGCTGGCCACACTTCTCCTGATGCAGCCCAGGATCTGATTGGCTTTCCGGGCTGCAAGTGCACCTGAGAGCTCCTGTTGAGCTCCTCCCCCAGCACCCCCAAGTCTCTCTCCTCAGGGCTGCTCTCCAGCCAGTCACTGCCCAGCCTGGATTTGTGCCTGGGATTGCCTCGACCCAGATGCAGGACCCTGCCCTTGGTCTTGTTGAAGCTCCTGAGGTTGGCTTGTGCCCACCTCTCCAGCCTGTCCAGGTCCCTCTGGATGGATCCCTTCTCTCCAGCCTGTCTGCTGCACCACACAGCTTGGTGTCATCAGCAACCTTGCTGAGGGTGCACTCAATGCCACTGTCCATGTCACCCACAAAGATGTTGAACAAGACTGGTCCCAGGACTGATCTAACAAACATTGTCTCATCATCTTTTTCCCTCCTGCAAGATGTGGAGATTGAAACTAACCTGAGGCAATAACCATAAAACACTAAGCTATGTAGATAGCCTGGAGGAAACAGACAAAACAAATATTGCCCTGGCTCAGGTTTTCAGATCCCACTCCACAAACTAACACAAGCTTTGAAGGAAAGTGATCTTGCTTTTTAGCCTCTTAATCACTTTTCAATTGCTGCCAAATCCTTTGAATAAAAAAACCCCAATGACCCAGTGGGATCACATATGTGTACATAAATACACACACAGAGACACACACACATATACACATGTTACAATACAATACAATACAATACAACAGGTTGGAAGAGACCTTCAAGATCATCACGTCCAACCCATCAACCAATCCAACCCACCTAAATACAATACAGTACAATA
>CM037635.1:13404694-13447622 GCA_015227895.2 Colaptes auratus | reverse complement strand
TTATTTGAGACAGCAGCAGCTGATGCTGGGTAAAGTTGAGGATTGTTTCACAATCACCACATAGTTGAGGGACATCTGCAACAACAAGAGCCAAGGGAGGCATCTAGAACAACGAGAGCCAAGAGGGGCATCTAGAACAACGAGAGCCAAGAGGGGCATCTAGACAACAACGAGAGCCAAGAGGGGCATCTGCAAACAACTCCTTCCCAGGAGGGAAAGCCTCATAAAAGAAGTGCTTTGTGTGCTCTGTCCACAATAAGTGACCCGGTATCATCAGCTACTTTATGGACAAACCTGCTGAAACGGGTGCTCCACCCACCACTGGTGGGTAAACTTGTAGGGTGACTTTGTTAAGGTGGCCTGTTCAGATGGTAAAGTACTTGCTCAGCTCTTGCAGATCTCTTTTTGTCTGCAAGATCAGACAGTCAAAGGGCTCACATTGCAGCCTTTCAATAGCTAAATCCGACTTAAGGGAAGTGGTAGGACATGCCTGTTGCTGGGAGCAGGAGAGGATTGCCCCCTTTCGGTGTCAGCATAGTGATCACTGTGTCAGAAGAGTCCTGGAGCTTCAGAGGTGGTGGCTCTGTGAGGAATGGAGTATGTTATTCTTTCTACCCCCGTTTCCCTGAGGTTCAAGAAGACTAAGGATTCTCAGCCAGGAGTCAGATGAGAGAATGGTGCTTTCTTCTCAAGGTATTTTTCTGTACCTAGAACCCATGTAAGGTAGCTTTAACAAAACACTTGCCGTGTGTTGTCCAGCTGCAGAGGGGAAAGGAGTGTGCATGTCTGCTGGGTGAGAAAGTGGCTGTGTACTTGGCAGTGTTGAGTGCCTCTGCCAATTTTGCTTGCATGCAGGTCAGTCGGCTAGTGTCTACCTGCTTATCTGTCTTTGAATGATTCACTGAATCTGGTCTAACTGCAAATGGGACTATGTATGTGTACATATATATACATCTCTAGGAACTGTTCAGAACTTCACACTACTTCCTGAGCTGCATCTGTGATTGCTGCTTAGGTGTGAGAGCTCTTTGGTACATTGCCAGGCTCTTACTGTCACTTTCTCGTGGTATTACCTTGGGTGAAGCAGAAGTAGCAAAAATCAATTAACTGCATCGGTGCAGGTTGTCCACACGTTGATTATGTGGATTCTTTTTAGTCTCTCATCCTTTTATTAGAGAGAAAATTTCTATTGTAAATGCACTAATTGCTATGAATTAAATTCATATTTTTTACCTCTCTTTCTGTTGGTTTTGTCCATTATCAGTTTCTCTTCTGTGACTGTGAGTGGAACAGAGAAAGGGGAGTAACCTGCCAAAGTGGCAAGACTGGGCGGCAAGTGGGGGTGGATGTCTGGGGAACTTAAAACAAAGGAGCAGCAAGTTCTATGAACTTTGTAGGTAAAGTTTAGTGCCCTCAGGTCACAGGGAGCTGGCTGAGGGCAGGAATTATCACTGGAATTAAACCCTGGTTAGGTCTTCTCAGATATTCCAGAGTTAAAAGGGATGCTGCATGTTTAAACCAGATACAATGAGTCATTTTGATTTGCATTTGGCTTTTGAAAGAGTAATTATAATAGATTATACTTTAATGCTAATCTTACAGAATGATTTTTTTTTTTCTGTGTTAAGGCAGTAAAAAACCATTCCACCACTGTGGCCAGTGGTCCCCCAGGGATGAGTACTGGGTCCAGTTTTGTTCAGTGTTGTCATCAACAACCTGGATGAGGGGACAGAGTGTACCCTCAGCAAGTTTGCTGACAAACTCAGAGGGATGGCTGATATACCTGAAGGCTGTGTTGCCATCCAAGGAGAGATCTGGACTGGGTGGAGAGCTGGGTGATGGTCAACTCATGAAGTTCAAAAAGGACTGCATCTGGGGAGGAATAACATCAGGCACCAATACAGGCCAGCGGTTGTCCTGTTGGAAAGCAGCTCAGTGGAGAAAGAACTTGGGAGTCCTAGTGGATAGTAAGTTATCCACGGGGCAGCAGCGTGCCCTTGTGGCCAAGAGGGCCAATAGTGTCCTGGGGTGCATCAAGAAAAATGTGTCCAGCAGGTGTAGGGAGGCTTTCCTCCCCTCTGCCTTGGTGAGACCACACCTGAAATACTGAATCCACTTTGGGTCCCATTCCAAGAGACACAGGGATCTACTGGAGAGAGTCCAAGGGAGAGCTTCAAGATGATTAAGGGACTTGACATCTTTCTATGAAGAATGACAGAGAACTGGGGCTCTGTAGTCTTGAGAATAGAAGGCTGAGAAGGGATCTTATAATGTCTATAAATATCTGAGAGGTGGCTGTCAAGATGAAGGTGACAGTCTGTTTTCAATGGTGCCCAGTAATAGGACAAGAAACAATGGGTATAATCTGGAACACAGGAAGTTCCACTGCAACATGAGGAGAAATTCTTTACTGTGAGGGTGATGAAGCACTGGAGCAGGCTGCCCAGAGATGTTATGGAGACTCTTCTGTGGAGGCTTTCAAAACACACCGATGGTTCCTGCATGGCCTGCCTAGGTGACCCGCTTGGGCAGGGAGGTTGGACTAGATGATCACTGGATGTCCCTTTCAACCCCTAACATTCTATGATTATCTAACTCTACAAGTCTGGTGCTTAACCATGTCCCTTAGCACCAAATCTGTGCATCTTTTAAACATCTCCAGGGATGGGATTCAACCACCTCCCTGGGGAGTTTATTCCAGTGTTTGATAACCCTTGCAGTGACGAAGTGTCTTCTAACACCCAATCTAAACCACCCTGGTGCTATTTGAGGCCACTTCCTCTTGTCCTGTCACTTGTACTATGGAGAACCCACCTCACTCTGACCTTTCAGGACTTGCAGAGAGCGAGATCTGGCCTGCAACCTCTTTTATTGCCAGACTAAACAACCCCAGTTCCCTCAGCATTCCTCACCAGACCTGTTCTCCATACCCCTCACCAGCTCATTGCCCTTCTCTGGACTCATTCGAGCACCTCAATGTCTTTCAGCCCCAATCTGAAACCCGTATTCAAGGAGTGGCCTCCCCGGTGCTGAAGCCGGGGGCCAATCACTTCCCCTGCTCCCAGTAGAATAGAATAGAATTAGCCAGGTTGGAAAAGACCTTTGAGATCATCAAGTCCAGCTCATCACCCAACACCATCTAATCAACTTAAACATGGCACCAAGTGTCTCATCAGGCTCTCCTAAATACCTCCAGTGATGGTGACTCCACCACCTCCCTGGGCAGCTCATTCCAATGGCCAGTCTCTCTTTATGGAAGAACTTCTTCCAACATCCAGCCTAAACTCCCCTGGCACAGCTTGAGACTGTGTCCTCTTGTTCTGGTGCTGATTGTCTGGGAGAAGAGACGAACCCCCATCTGCTCCAGCCTCCCTTCAGGTAGTTGTAGACGGCAAGAAGGTCTCCCCTGAGCCTCCTCTTCTCCAGGCTAAGCAACCCCAGCTCCCTCAGCCTCTCCTCGTGGGGCTGTGCTCCAAACCCCTCAGTATTCCTGATACAGGCCACTTGGGCACGCTGCTCAGAGCCTTCCTGCCCTCACCTGGATAGCAGAGTGACCTGATGCACCAAAACAACGCTACAGCAATCCCTGACTATGAGGAGTTTCAGAGAATGTTAAAGCTCTCTCCGAGGTAACATGTGCCTGTGAACACAGCCTGAGCCTGGGCAGAGAGACCACTCGAAAAACCGAACTTTGAGCTGCAATTTTATTTTCTCTGCCTTCATTACTCATCGACCGTGTCACCCCAAAGCGCTGATACTCGTCATGAGTCACGTAGCTGCCGCTCCCTGGGCCCGCGGCGGTCGATGGTCTAAGCCGCGCTGCACTCAGCCCTCCCTGCTCGCACTCCCCCGCCGCCTGCTGCGGCTTGGTACGGCCCGAGGGGGCCGCGGTGCGCGTTGGGAGCTGGGCGGGCGACGGCGGCGGGGAGGGCTCCTTAACCTGCTCCGTCCCGCGGTGTCGCCATGGCCCTCAACAAGTCTATGCATGCGCGCAACCGCTACAAGGACAAGCCGCCCGACTTCGCCTATCTGGCGCCCAATACCCCGAGTTCCAGCAGCACTGCAGACCACCCTCACCGCAGGGTGAGGTAGGGCCCGGCCGCTGAAGAAGCGTCCGTGAGGAGGGACCGATGGAAGGAGGGAGGAAGGGAGGAGGGATGGATGGATGGGAGGGAGAGAGGGAGAGAAGGAGGGAAGGAGGGATAGGCTGGGCCGCGTCCAGGGGCTGTGGAGCGGCTTCCGCCGCCTCCAGAGTGCCTTGCCCGCGCGTGTCCCCCGGCGAGCGAGGCGGCGGCGCTGGCACGTAAACCGCTGCTTGTACGTTTCAGCCTGAATTTCAAGGACCACGAGGCAGTGAGAGCTCTGACGTGTACCCTTTTGAAGGAGGATTTCGGTCTTACGATTGACATCCCCGTGGAAAGGCTTATCTACCGTCCCTTGAGGCTGAACTACATCCACTGGGTGGAGGATCTCATCGGTCACCAGGATGCTGACAAGCAAGTCCTGAGCGTGGCATTGACATAGGTACTGGGAACGGCAAAACGTGCAACTCCTTATTGTGCTGTCAAGGAAACTAGCAGATACTTTAAAAAAACCAAAAAACTAACCCACAGAGAATAGAATAGAATAGAATAGAATAGAATAGAATAGAATAGACCAAGTTGGAAGAGACCACCACATCACCCACCAGCCCTTCCCTGTTCATGAAGAGGAGGTCATGCATAGCCTTACCTCTGGAGAGAAATGTGAAGTATAAGAAACAAAACACAACAGAAAAAAAGTTAGGAGCTGTGCCTGTTCTGGTAAAACAGGCAATCTGACTGCCAGGGGATTTCATTTGGCTTCTTGGTAGGTAGGATGTCTCAGCTTTTTAAAACATGACACTTGAGCAGCAGTCAGTCACAGCTGTGGGGCAGCACTGGCTTGATCTCTGGAGTAGCAGTGGAAGTGTTGTGAGTTAGATCAGATTGGGCCTCGGTAGGTGGTGGCTTTGCATTTAAAGTGGAGTCAGTTCCCAGAGCACAGCTTTGGCAGGATCCACCAGACCTTGCAAGCATGTGAGACCGATGGGGATTGTGAGGGTGCCTTGCTGTGCTGCAGCACCTGTTGTTTGAAACACACCACTTCCAGCAACTATCAACTGTACTCTGGAGTAACAGCCATAAGTGCTGCAGTTTATATTGGGTGGGGACATTTGGATTCTTGGTGGGTGGGATTTCTCAGGACTAACACAAGAAGGGCCATAGCAAGCAATTACTTGACAGGCTGGACAGATGGGCAGAGTCCAATGGCATGAGATTTAAGACATCTAAGTGGCAGGTTCTACACATTGGCCACAACAAGCCCATGCAGTGCTACAGGCTGGGGTCAGAGTCGCTGGAGAGCAGCCAGGCAGAAAGGGACCTGGGGGTACTGATCGATAGTAGGCTGAACATGAGCCAGCAGGGTGCTCAGGTGGCCAAGAAGGCCAATGCCATCCTGGCCTGCATCAGAAATAGTGTGGCCAGCAGGAGCAGGGAAGTCATTGTGCCCTGTCCTCAGCACTGGTTAGGCCACACCTTGAGTCCTGTGTCCAGTTCTGGGCCCATCAGGTTAGGAAAGATGTTGAGTTACTGGAAGGTGTCCAGAGAAGGGGAATGAGGCTGGAGAGGGGCTTCCAGCACAAGCCCTATGAGGAGAGGCTGAGGGAACTGGGGTTGCTTAGCCTGGAGAAGAGGAGGCTCAGAGGAGACCTTGCTGTCTAAAACTCCCTGAAGGGAGGTTGTAGCCAGGTGGGGGTTGGTCTCTTCTCCCAGGCAAGCATCACCAGAACAAGAGGACACAGTCTCAAGCTGCACCAGGGGAGGTTTAGGCTGAATGTTAGGAAGAAGTTCTTCGCAGCAAGAGAGATTGCCCATTGGAATGTGCTGCTTAGGGATGTGGTGGAGTCACCATCACTAGAGGAGTTGAAGAAGAGACTGGGTGAGACACTTGGTGCCATGGATTAGTTGATTAGATGGTGTTGGGTGATAGGCTGGACTTGATGATCTCGAAGGTCTTTTCCAACCTGGCTAATTCGATTCTATTCCTATTCTATTCAGTTTTTATGGCCTTGAACTCTGTGCCAGCGAAGCTTTGTGTGCTGTAAAAAGAAAAGTTCTGTTAGTGATGCATGCAAAGTGTCACTGTAAGGGAATTTAAAGAAAAAAACGAGATGGTATTCTCAGTCTTCCAATTAGTGAATTACATTGTATTAGCAGTCTGGTTTTCATAGTATAGTATCATAGTATTAGTCAGGGTTGGAAGGGACCACAAGGATCATCCAGTTCCAACCCCCCTGCCATGGGCAGGGACACCCCACACTAGATCAGGCTGGCTACAGCCTCATCCAGCCTGGTCTTAAACACCTCCAGGGATGGGCCTCACCACCTCCTGGACAACCCATTCCAGGGCTTCACCAATCTCATGGTGAAGAACTTCCTCCTCACCTCCAGCCTGAATCTCCCCACCTCCAGCTTCATTCCATTCCCCCTAGTCTTGTCAAGGTTTTGCCTGCACAAGCGATTGTGAGTTGCATGACAATGCTTTGTAGCATTCCTTGTAAGAAAATGTATTCTGTGGATTTAGGTGCATTTGACAGAGGAATCTGTCATTTTTAAACAGATTTTTGTTGTTGTTGTCATATGGGGGGGTGGGGGTGGTGGGAAAGCCAACCTCAGAAGTTGATAATTACTAGCAAATTGATTCCAGATATTAATGTGCTTAAAGTGTGCATTTAACAATGGCACATTTCAAACTGAGAAAATAATGTCCATAAAGCACTGAATAATAGATGCTCAGTGATCAGTGTTTCCTTGAAATTGGTTCTTTTTTGTGTAAAAAGTGCACTGTTAGCAGAGCTCTGTGTATGACACCGGAGACTTCATTGGCATTTCTCATGGCTTTTCACTTCTGCAGGGACAGGGGCATCGTGCATATACCCATTACTTGGGGCAACTTTGAATGGCTGGTATTTTCTTGCAACAGAAGTGGATGATATGTGCTTCAATTATGCCAAGAAGAATGTGGAACAGAACAACTTGTCTGATCTTATAAAAGGTAGGATGTCATAAGTTGTGAGTGGTTTAGGCTATGCCTTTAAGAAAGAGGCAGTTGCTGAACACTCTGGCTGAATGTTTTTGATATTTGAACAAAACCAAGATAGTCTAAACTAATTTCATTGGCAGATTGTAGAATGCAATTTTAAGTTTGGGTTCTGTTAGTTCAGTCTGGTCTGGGTTCAGGCTGGGTGCAGCAGTTACTCTGCAAATGCTGCCACCTGTTTTTTCCACCTTCAGTGGCACCTCCTTCCAGCCAAATACACACTCAGTTGTTCTGCCTGAAGTTAAATGTTTACTGTGTATGCTCAAGACAGGAAGTAACAGCTTGTCCTCACTGGAATGTGGGAAGGAGAGCTGCTCGGGTCCTTACATCTGAAAGTTAAACTTCACCCTTGGGTGTTTCTTTCTCCAATTTTTTGGGTTTTTTTTGCCTGTACTGAAACATTTTAGGTTTTGTGCTGTTTCTGCTGCTGGGAGACCTGATTGCTCCCACAGGTAATTTGCATGGCACTGCCACACTGTCAGTTGTACAGAGAGTCCTTCATCCTCACTGGAAATTGGGTTTAATAGTGCTTGTGATAACAGCAGTATGCGACTTGGTCTCTGGGTGACCTTGGAAGATTTTCTGTGTGAAAAAGAACAACAGGTTCATATTCAGGTCTGAAAGGAAGTTTACTTCTGCTGGATTTCAGAAGCATCTTTGTACCAAAGTGGTGTTGTCTTGGTCTGTCTTCATGTCAGTTTACAGATGCAGAACTACGTATGGAGAACTAAGACATTTTGTTTGTTTGATTGTTTTTCTGCCAGCATAGGATTTTTAGTGGTGTGGTGGTGTGTTGGCCATCCTGGAAAAATCCTCTGTGAAAGGCAATGCCTCATGAGGCTGCAGTGTCAAAGGTGATAAGCTGGAGTGAGTGACTGCTGGTGAGCAGAGCCACAGGCAAGGGAGTGCCACTGGTGGTACCTGTAGCCAGATGCTGCCTGGGAATGATAAACCTTGCCATGTTTTTTGATTCCTGGGCCTGATTTTTTTAGCTAGAGCTGAGTATGCAAATCATAGAATCAATAAGGTTGGAAGAGACCTCAGAGATCATCAAGTCCAACCTGTCACCCAGATCCATGACTATTAGACCATGGCACCAGTGCCACGTCTAATCCCCTTGAACACCTCCAGGGATGGTGACTCCACCACCTCCCTGGGCAGCACATTCCAATGCCTAACAGTTCTCTCTGTGAAGAACTTTCTCCTCACTTCAAGTCTAAACTTCCCCTGGCACAGCCTGAGACTGTGTCCTCTTGTTCTGGTGCTGGTTGCCTGGGGAGAAGAGACCAACCCCCTGCTGGCTACAACCTCCCTTCAGGGAGTTGTAGAGAGCAAGAAGATCTCCCCTGAGCCTCCTCCAGGCTAAGCAACCCCAGCTCCCTCAGCCTCTCCTCACAGGGCTGTGCTCCAGACCCCTCCCCAACTTTGTTGCCCTTCTCTGGACACCTTCCAGCAACTCAACATCTTTCCTAAACTGGGGGCCCAGAACTGGACACAGGAGCTCAAGGTGGGCCAACCAGCGCTGAGCACAGGGCAGAATGAATGACTGCCTCCTGCTGGCCACGCTATTCCTGATACAGGCCAGGATGCCATTGGCATGTGGTGCTGAGGGACACAGTAGCACTACTGGCAGAGAGATAATGGTTGGACTCAATGATCTTAAAGATCTTTTCCAGCTGAAAGGATTTGATGATTCTTCTGTATTTTGTTTTATTGGAATGGGATGATGCCAGAATGTCTGTTGGTATTAAATAAGAAGTCAGTACCCTTTATGTAATGGTAGGTTAAAAGGTATTCAACAGCTTGGACTCTGGAAGTTTTTGAAGTGCTGTGCCAGGCCATTTAATCTTGCTTCACAACAGTTTCATTGTTTGCTCCTGTTTGCTTGTTTCTTTCTTATTTCAGAGTGAAACCACATGTTGTCAAGCTAGCAATGTGGTATTCTTGATGTCCTCTTTTAAGTAACCTTACAGTAATTTTAGAAAGGATGTGCAGTAAACCATGTGTTGCTGCTCAGATGAACAGAATCTGTTTGTAGAATTCTGCCTGTCTTGGCTTTCCTTGCTCTCAAAAATAATTCCATGGGATTTGTGCTTCAGTTTGATTTGTTGATTTTGTTTTTTTTTTTTTTTTTTCCCATAACATTGAAATGTAAAGAAAAAAAATTGAAGAAGCATTGATAACAGGAAAGGCAGTGAAATACTCTGGTATCTGTGGCCTGAAATCTCAAAGCATTTATTTGTCTCATTTATGAGTAACAGCAAACTGCTGGTTTTACATTGCTGCTGACCATCAGTCAAATGCCAGCCAAGAATTTTTGGCTGTGACTGTGATGTGTAATTGTAATTAGCAATGAATAATTAGCAATTACTACTTTTAGTTTGTTATAGCTGTTGTTCTTGGTCTATATAACCTGACCTTTGGTAATTGCCAGCTACCCTAACAAGTTTGTATTCTTAAGATAAGATGCACTGTAGCACTAAGTGTTGGGAGGGAGAGCATGCCTTCGTCTCTCTTCTGAAATTCTGTGTGCTGCATACATTATCCTTGAGTTGCTGGTAAAGCTGCAAGAAATCCTCCTTGTATGCTTTATGTATCCTTTATGTATGCTCTAACTGGACTTTTCATGCACATTAAAGCACCTGCTCCTTGGGCTGGTGTTCCTGTGGTCTTCAGGAGCTGTGTGGCAGGACTGACTGACCAGAGTTCCAAGGAATTTTATAACCTTTGGGGAAAGACAGTTGAGATCTGTGTGGAACACCTGCCTTCATCCTTGTAATGGGTAATAACTGGTGGACCCAAGTGAGCAGAAGGCTTGTCCAGAAAGCAAAACTCTTCTGTTGTTGTTGTTGTTGTGATTCTTTAAACTTGTATAAGGTGGTTCCTGTGCAGGATGCATGTTATTGTTAACACAGGAATTCTGTGTTATAAAGCTGGGTGTCTGTTTTATTGTAGAATGGGGCAAAACTAATCTTGTTCCTGTGTAACCAGCTAAGATACCTTTATGTTAGTCTTCTCAGCTTTGCACTTAAAAGAGATAAAAAGAAAGCAGACCAAACAGTGTATGTCCTTGAGTGCCATTCTAGAGTTCTGTATCTTCAAATAATTCTTAGTTGGTTTTTTTTTTTTTATCTCTGAGGAGCCAGAGAGGTAATACCTGACACTTGTGATAATTCTGGGAAGGGGTTAAAGTGTATTTCTAGTTGCATCTGAGAAGTCATTACAACTGAAGTAGTTCCATTTTAAACTGACTCATGTTGGTGTTGAAAGGGTAGAGTTATATGGCTGATATACCTTCCACTGAACTGGTCTGAAGCCAGGATAACAAGAATGACAGGCCCTTAAGACTAAAGAACAGGATGACCTTGAAGGTTGAAGTAAGCAGAAACAAGACAGTAAGATTCTGTCAACTTTTGTAGATAATGCCTTGTTATGGCTTCTGACAGAAACCAGAAACAGATCTGGACTAAGATTGAATCATTGAGGTCTCTGCTACATAACCTGTGGGGATTTTAATACTAAAACACATGTCTAGGAGGAGAATTTAGGTGTAAGTGTAGGACCACCTTAGTGTAATGAATTAGGTAATTATATAATGAATTAGGTAATGAATGGAGCACATGTACAAAGATTGATGTGATACAAAGTCATGTGTAATAGTTCTTTGATATTTGTACCTGTGTATAAACTGCTGTTAAAGTAGAATTAACCAGGTTGGAAAAGACCTTCGAGATGATCAAGTCCAGTGTATCACCCAACACCATCTGATCAACTAAACCATGGCACCAAGTGCCCCATCCAGTCTCTTCCTAAAGGCCTCCAGTGATGGTGACTCCACCACCTCCCTGGGCAGCACATTCCAATGGCCAATTCCTCTTTCTGGGAAGAACTTCTTCCTAACATCCAGCCTAAACCTCCCCTGGTGCAGCTTGAGACTGTGTCCTCTTGTTCTGGTGCTGGTTGCCTGGGAGAAGAGACCAACCCCACCTGGCTACAACCTCCTTCAGGTAGTTGTAGAGAGCAATAAGGTCTCCTCTGAGCCTTCTCTTCTGCAGGCTAAGCACCCCAGCTCCCTCAGCCTCTCCTCACAGGGCTGTGCTCCAAACCCCTCCCCAGCTTTGTTGCCCTTCTCTGGACACCTTCCAGCAACTCAACATCTCTCCTAAACTGAGGGGCCCAGAACTGGGCCCAGTGCTATTGTTTGAGCCAATGGTGGCATAGTGTGGTAGTTAGAATTAGCTACAGATTTCAAGCAGAAAAATAGAACTAAATCACTGTTGGGTGTAAAAAGGAAAACAAAAGATGCTTATAAACAAATTCATTGGTTAAATGTCTGGGATAAGAGAAGCTGTATCATAACAATTCTTCACATTTCCCATTGCTTTTCTCTTCTGATCTTGGCTGTTTTGCTTCACTCAGGAGAAGATAATGTGCTTCTGGCTGGCCTTGGAATGAGTCTAACCCACTGCTTTCTCTCAACATCTCTCTCTCTTGGGACAGGGGAATTTGGGGGGGCAGTGGAATGGCTTCCCAGGTCTTTTGACCAGTGGGGGTTTCATGTTGTTTGCTAATTATAAATGTCTGTATAATATTGTAGATCCTGTATGTTTTGTACACATTGATTGCATCCCATTGTGGAGTGCAGTTTTTGCTTGTAAATACAGCTTCATCTGCTTCTAACTGAGTTGGTCTGGCTGAAAGTTAATGCTGGGGGGAAACTTCAGCCCACCACAGATAGCTTTGCAGAACTACCTCCTAGCACACTTTGCAGAACTGGAATAAATAAAACTCTTCTGCTCAGTGTCTGTCTATCCAGGCTGCTGCACCCTGGGTAAATGATCCTGCTTTTGGAATAACAAACTACCCTGTATAAACATGCAAGCTGCTTGTGTGCTAGTCCTTAGCTGAGGTCTGCATTTGCATGCTGCTATTTGTTACCTTTTTTCATAGAAAGAAAATGCTGCTTAGAAAGGGCAGGGTTTATGTGGTGTATTGTTTTAGCAAGCACTGAAGCATCAGTAGTGTGCTAGATGAAATAAAAAAGTTCTTTACTGACCAAACTTCTGTTTTCAATTAATTAGTGGTTAAGGTACCACAGAAGACTCTTCTAATGGATGCACTGAAAGAAAGAATCTGGGATTGTTTATGATTTCTGCATGTGCAACCCTCCCTTTTTGCCAACCAATTGGAAGCAAAGGTAAGTTAAACTAAATGCTGCTGGTACTTCAGTGAGGGGGAGGGTGGCAACAAGAGTACCCCTTCCCTTGAGGAAGGTTGAGTGGAAAATCCCAAGTCACAATCACAGATTCATTTCAGAGGAAGAATCAGAAGACTGGTAACAGCTTTGACATAATGAACGAAAAAATCTTAATTTAAAAGCAAGCAAACTTGTGATTTATCCTTAAAGACAGAATCATAGATTCATGGAATCATTTTGCCAAGTCTGGTGCTAAACTGTGTCTCTCAGCACCACTTTTAAACACTGCCACTTTTAAACAGCTCCAGAGATGGTTTTTCAACCACCACCCTGGGCAGCCTGTTCAATGTTTGAGAGCTCTTTCCATGAAGAATTTTATAGTAATATCCAACCTAAACCTCACTTGGTGCAACTTGAGGCCATTTCCTCTTGTTCTGTCACTTGGTACTAGGGAGAAGAGACTGGCACCCATCTTGGTCCAGCCTCCTTTCAGTAGAGAGAGGTCTCCCCTCAGCCTCCTTTTCTTCAGAGTAAACAACCCCAATTCCCTCAGCTGCTCCTCACAACACCTGTTCCACATGCTCTTCACCATCTTTGTTGCCCTTTTCTGGACCCACTCCAGCACCTCAGTGTCTTTCTGGTAGTGAGGGCCCCAGTACTCTGTGGCCTCACCAGTGGTAAGTCCAGGGGGATAATCACTTCCCTGGTACTGCAGATACACTATTCCTGACACAGACCAGGATGTTCTTCACATTCTTGGACACCTGGGTGGCTTATGTTCAACCAGCATAATGAAAGAGCATTTAAGTCTTCTCCCTCCCCAAGCCCCACCTTAAAGGAGTTTTGAAAAACCTAACTATTACACTGGAGACATTTTTCACAAGTTCTTAGAATCAATAAGGGTGGAAAAGACCTCAGAGATCATAAAGTCCAACCTGTCACCCAACACCTCATGACTAACTAAGCCATGGCGCCATGTGCCATGCCCAATCCCCTCTTGAACACCTCCAGGGATGGTGACTCCATCACCTCCCTGGGCAGCACATTCCAATGGCCAATCCTCTTCTGGAAGAACTTTCTCCTCACCTCCAGTCTAAACTTCCCCTGGCACAGCTTGAGACTGTGTCCCCTTGTTCTGGTGCTGATTGCCTGGGAGAAGAGACCAACTCCCACCTGGCTACAACCTCCCTTCAGGTAGTTGTAGGGAGCAATAGGGTCTTCTCTGAGCCTCCTCTTCTCCAGGCTAAGCAACCCCAGCTCCCTCAGCTTCTCCTCATAGGACTTAGGCTCAAGCCCTCTCCCCAGCCTCATTGCCCTTCTCTGGACATGTTCAAGTGTCTCAATGTCCTTCCTAAACTGAGGGGCCCAGAACTGGACACAGGACTCAAGGTGTGGCCTAACCAGTGCTGAGTACAGGGGCCGGATGACTTCCCTGCTCCTGCTGGCCACACTATTTCTGATGCAGGCCAGGATGCCATTGGCCTTCTTGGCCACCTGGGCACACTGCTGGCTTATGTTCAGCTGGTGTCAAACAGTAACCCCAGGTCTCTTTCTTCCTGGGTGCTCTCCAGCCACTCTGACTCCAGCCTGTAGTGCTGCATGGGGTTGTTGTGAGCAAAGTGCAGCACCTGGCACTTGGACTTGTTGACTGCCATCGTACCATTACAGGCTTAGAGAATTAGTCTGAAAAGTAGACAGCTGGTAAATCTGAAATCAGGGTGTGTGACTATTCCCCCTATACTGGTATAGGGGAATAGTTTCTGGCATTGTCCCTGTCTATTATTTCTTTTGCTTTAGTGATTTAGGCTATATCATGTAGCTCAGGAAAGTTCTTGCAGTACCTGCTGGACAGAGTCAAAAACTTAACTCTGTAATATAGGGCAGCAGAAAAAGATGTAAGTATTTGAAATTAAACTATGGATTTGGAGCAGTGTAGGTGCATGTAACCAGCATGTCTTGCATGTATTGGGACCACGTGTTTCATAACAACCCCATGCAGAGCTACAGGCTGGGGTCAGAGTGGCTGGAGAGCTGCCAAACAGAAAGGGACCTGGGGGTACTGATTGGCTGGCTGAACAAGAGGCTGCAGTGTACCCAGGTGGCCAAGAAGGCCAATGGCATCCTGGCCTGCATCAGAAATAGTGTGGCCAGCAGGAGCAGGGAAGTCATTGTGCCCTGTGCTCAGCACTGGTTAGGCCACACCTTAAGTCCTGTGTCCAGTTCTGGGCTCCTCAATTTAAGAAGGACATTAGATCCTTGAATGTGTCCAGAGAAGGGCAACAAGGCTGGGGACAGGCCTTGAGCACAGCCCAGTGAGGAGAGTCTGAGGGAGCTGGGCTTGCTTAGCCTGGAGAAGAGGAGGCTCAGAGGACACCTTCTTGCTTTCTACAAGTACCTGAAGGGAGGTTGTAGCCAGGTGGGGGTTGGTCTCTTCTCCCAGGCAACCAGCCCCTGAACAAGAGGCCACAGTCTCAAGCTGTGCCAAGGGAGGTTTAGGCTGGAGGTGAGGAGAAAGTTCTTCCCAGAGAGAGTTGTTAGCCATTGGAATGTGGTGCCCAGGGAGGTGGTGGTCTCACCATCAAGCGGGGATTGGCATGGTCTAGTAGTCATGAGGTCTGTGGTGACAGGTTGGACTTGATGATCTTTGAGGTCTTTTCCAACCTTGTTGATTCTATGATAGTAGTAGGATACTGATTTGTGACTGTCGGGTTGAAGCAGATCCTCCCTTGCCTCCCACTGGGGCATTAAAAAGGAGACTCACACAAAGGGATTGCAGAAGTGATGGAAGGTTTAAATGGAAAACAGTGAGTGTTTTACAGAGAGCTACAAGCACAGTGACAAAAAGGAACCCAAAGCTTACAGAGTGCCTTACAGCACATGGGTTGGACGCAGTGATCTTGAAGGTCTCTTCCGACCTGGTGTATTGTATTGTATTGTATTGTATTGTATCGTATCCCAGCATTTCCCTTCTCCCTACCTGAGGCTATACCCAAAACCCCCAGGGCTCTTTCTTCCCCCTCCTCCCTGTTAGGATAATCTCAGCTGTTCAGATCTGAGATTGCCCTTCCTCCTTCTCCTCTTGGCATTAGGACTAGCCAGGCCTAAGAGGCCTTGAGATAACTCCCCTTCCATTACCAGATAGGAGCATCTCCCACGGGAGCAGTCAGGGAAGAAAGAGGAAGTGAGAGACCTCGCTGATAGATGTATAGGGAGCAGGACATTGTGGGTATGAAATACACAGCTTCCTGTGTCCACCCACTGGGCTGGACCCTCGGGGCACCGGAGGTGTATCTTGTGTGGCAGCAGCAGGAGGCACCCAGCCTAAACTGCCACAGTGACAAGTAAATTACCTAGGTTTGAAACTAGGGAATTCACTCTGTTTAACTTATTTTGAGCATACCTGTTACTATTTGTGGTCTGTTATCTGTGGTTCTGACAGAGACAGGTTGACCAGAGGTGGTGACACTTGCTGCCCACTAAAGGCTGAGGCAGGAAGCAGTGTAGAAAGCAGCCTAACATTTCATTACGTGTTCCTCTCTAATGTTCTGCTTTCTGCAGGGAGTGAATTCTCGGAACCCACGGCGTCCCCCTCCCAGCTCTGTCAATACAGGAGGGATCACAGAAATCATGGCTGAGGGGGGAGAACTAGAATTTGTCAAAAGAATCATTCATGACAGTCTGCAACTTAAAAAGAGGTTACGGTAAGTGCTTCATTCGTTAAAAAAACCAAACCTAAACCAACCAACAACAACAACAAAACCCCAAACCCACCTTGTATCTGCTGCTTTGGCAGAAATCACAGAAGTGGTGTTTTTTAAGTGAGAAATGTTGGTGTGGCCTCCTCTTCTCCAGGCTAAACAACCCCAGCTCCCTCAGGTTCTCCTCACAGGGCTGTGCTCCAGACCCCTCCCCAGCCTCGTTGCCCTTCTCTAGATGCATTCAAGTGTCTCAACATCTTTCTTAAACTGAGGGGCCCAGAAGTGGACACAGGACTCAAGGTGTGGCCTAACCAGTGCTGAGTACAGGGGCACAATGACCTTCCTGCTCCTGCTGGCCACGCTATTCCTGATGCAGGCCAGGATGCCATTTGGCTTCTTGGCCACCGGGGCACACTGCTGGCTCATTTTCAGCCAGCTATTGTAGGAGGTAACATTTTCCACAGAGCTGAAGTCCCTGTGTTTAACAGGATTCTTGGTTGTTTAGGTCCTCTTTCAATAACAGATTTAATGTATTGCTTAAAAACTCAGACTCCCTTGTTCAGTCTCTCTTCCAACCTTCTGTTCCAATTCTTGCTTTACTTTGTCCTACCTCTGTTTAAGAGTGTGATTTTGTTGTTGTTTTGGTTTTAAATCTATTGTTCTTGCAGGCTTCTGATCCAAGTAGGTTATTTCAGATAGTTACCATTTTCAGTTGCTCTGCATTTGTAAAGTGCCTTGTTCACATCTTGTTTGCAGATGGTACAGTTGCATGCTGGGGAAGAAATGCAGCCTAGCACCGTTGAAAGAAGAGCTTCGAATCCAGGGGGTGAGTTTGTGTAGAGAATCATAGAATCAATAAGGTTGGAAAAGACCTCAGAGATCATGAAGTCCAACCTATCACCCAACACTTCAGGACTAACTAAACCATGGCTTCAAGTGCCATGGCCAATCCCTTTTTGAACACCACCAGGGGACGGTGACTCCACCACCTCCCTGGGCAGCACATTCCAATAGCCAATTTACTCTTTCTGGGAAGAACTTTCTCCTCACCTCCAGCGTAAACATTCCCTGGCACAGCTTGAGACTGTGTCCTCTTGTGGTGCTGGTTGCCTGAGAGAGGAGACCAACCCCCTCCTGGCTACAACCTCCCTTCAGGTAGTTGTAGAGAGCAATAAGGTCTCCCCTGAGCCTCCTCTTCTCCAGGCTAAACAACCCCAGCTCCCTCAGCCTGTCCTCATAGGGCTTGTGCTGAGGCCTCTCCCCAGCCTCATTGCCCCTTCTCTGGACATGTTCAAGAGTCTCAATGTCCTTCTTAAACTGAGGGGCCCAGAACTGGACACAGGACTCAAGCTGTGGCCTAACTAGTGCTGTGTACAGGGCACAATGACCTCTCTGCTCCTGCTGGCCACACTATTTCTGATGCTGGCCAGGATGCCAGTGCATATCTTCTATATATTATGTTCCACTGCATGCAAGTAATCATTACTGAATTATTTTACTGAGTTTATTTACAGGAAGAAACTGCAATTCCTTGCTAGAGAGACACTCAAAGCAATTGGCATGGAATGTAGATTCAAAGCTTATAGAGAAGTAGCACATACACTCTCCAGACTTTTGTCTTTACTGGGGTAGAAGGATTTCTTTGTCCTTTGCAGAACATCAGGAATTCTGCTTTAGAATAGCCTTTGCAGGGCTACTATTGAAAAAAACAACTCTCTCTGTTTCCTTTTAGCTAATGTGCAACTAGTGATTTCCTTGATAAAAGTAATAGTAACATTGTTTAAGTGGCAGAAATTCTTTGTGTTCAGCTCTGGCACCAAGTGAAGCTGAACCTTATGCTACTCTTCTGATGCAAGAAGGCTGTGCAAAGAACATTTTTTTAATGGCTTTCTGGAGGAAGTGTAGTCTTCTCTGATTTCCAAACACAGACAGTGGTTGTGAGATCTGGCCTTACATACAGTAGAGAGGTGAAGGACAGAGAAGGCATGGTGAAATCACTTCCCAGAAAGATTAGCCACAGGGAATCCTTAAACTACGGGACAAAAGAAGATGCTCATCTAGGTAGCAGGTTTCAAGTATCTGACTTGATGTACTGTTGCACTTCAGTCTGGGGAAAGTGAGAGAGAAATCCTTGCAAGCCTTGCATGGAAAAAGCTGAGGGTTGGTTTTGTATTTTTCTTGACACTACCAATTTCATTTTCTTCCTGAGTTTTAATCTTTGTTGTAAGACAGATAGAAATGTGGTAACTGATCCCTCAGGGATCAGTCCTGGGACCAGTCTTGTTCAACATCTTTGTGGGTGCCATGGACAGTGGCATCGAGTGCACCCTCAGCAAGTTTGCTGATGACACCAAGCTGTGTGGTGCAGCAGACAGCTGGAGGGAAGGGATCCATCCAGAGGGACCTGGACAGGCTGGAGAGGTGGGCACAAGCCAACCTCATGAGCTTCAACAAGACCAAGGGCAGGGTCCTGCATCTGGGTTGAGGCAATCCCAGGCACAAATCCAGGCTGGGCAGTGACTGGCTGGAGAGCAGCCCTGAGGAGAGAGACTTGGGGGTGGTGGGGGAGGAGAAGCTCACCAGGAGCTCTCAGTGTGCACTTGCAGCCCGGAAAGCCAATCAGAGCCTGGGCTGCATCAGGAGAAGTGTGGCCAGCAGGTCAAGGGAGGGGATTCTCCCCCTCTACTCAGCTCTGCTGAGGACCCCACCTGGAGTACTGCGTCCAGTTCTGGAGCCCCTATTCCTGGAGGGATCTGGAGGTGCTGGAAGGTGTCCAGAGAAGGGCCACGAGGATGAGCAGAGGGCTGGAGCACCTCTGCTGTGAGGACAGACTGAAGGAGTTGGGGCTGTTCAGCCTGGAGAAGAGAAGGCTCTGAGGTGACCTCAGAGTATCTGAAGGGGGCCTACAAGAAGGCTGGGGAGGGACTTTTCAGGCTATCAGGCTATAGGACTAGGGGGAATGGAATGAAGCTGGAGGTGGGGAGATTCAGGCTAGATGTGAGGAGGAAGTTCTTCCCCGTGAGGGTGGTGAAGCCCTGGAATGGGTTATCCAGGGAGGTGGTTGAGGCCCTGTCCCTGGAAGTGTTTAAGCCCAGGCTGGATGAGGCTATGGCCAGCCTGATCTAGTGTGGGGTGTCCCTGCCCATGGCAGGGGGGGTGGAACTAGCTGATCCTTGTGGTCCCTTCCAACCCTAACTGAAACTATGAAACTGTAACCAAGCACACACTGTGGTGTGGTTCAGGTTAGGAATCAGGAAAAATGTTCCAAAAAGCCCACTTGTTATTCAGATGGTTTTGAAATTTGCTGTGCTTATCTGAATTTTTGATGAAAGTTAGGAATCTAAAAGCAGAGAAAGTTATTTTCCTCTCTCTTTTTGAACACATTTCTCAAAAATAAGATTTTTATTTATTTTTTGCTGTGCAGACCTGGAGCTTGAGTCCTGTGTCCAGTTCTGGGCCCCTCAGTTTAGGAAAGATGTTGAGTTGCTGGCAGGTGTCCAGAGAAGGGCAACAAAGCTGGGGAGGGGTCTGGAGCACAGCCCTGTGAGGAGAGGCTGAGGGAGCTGGGGTTGCTTAGCCTGGAGAAGAGGAGGCTCAGGGGAGACCTTCTTGCTCTCTACAACTATCTGAAGGGAGGTTGTAGCCAGGTGGGGGTTGGTCTCTTCTCCCAGGCAGGCAACCAGTTCCAGAACAAGAGGACACAGTCTCAAGCTGTGCCAGGGGAGGTTTAGGCTGGATGTTAGGAATAAGTTCTATAGAGAGAGAGTGATTGCCTATTGGAATGTGCTGCTCAGGGAGGTGGTGGAGTTGCCATCACTGGAGGTGATTAGGAAGAAATTGGATGGGGCACTTGGTGCCATGGTTTAGTTGATTAGATGGGGTTGGGTGATAGGTTGGACTTTATGATCTTGAAGGTCCATTCCATTCCATTCCATTCCATTCCATTCCTCTGGAGCTGATAATTCAATGTGAGGTGGGATGGTTGATATTTATCCTTATTAGTATTAAGCACATTCTCCTCACCATGCATAGATGCTGTAGAGCATCCACCTGTGGAAGGCCTGGTTAACACTAGCATTGGATCTGAGTGTTGTATTTAAAAGGCAATCTAAGTTGAGGCTTGATTTCTGGGGCCAAAGATAGGCAAGTGTTTCTGGGCACATTTCTGCCATCTGCAGACAGGTTGAGTGGCTTGGCTTCCCAGCCCTTTGCTGCCTTTGTGTTCCTCTGCTACAGCAGTGGGTTCAAAATTGAAATGCTGATCAGGGACATGTTGTGAACAAGGAGGAAGGATGTGCTTTTTGCAGAGTCAGAATGCATGTGTGCTGTAAGTGTGCTGGATGGCTGCACAAAAAGGGTCATGTTATGCTGAACCTGAAGTTCTGAAAGGGCTTCAAGACTTGAACCTTGGACATGGCAGGGCAGAAAGGGAAGTCTTGGGCATGGGTACTAGGTATGGCACTGACCAGCTTCAGGTGGCCCTGGCATCCATGAGCCATGTCAGAAAGAATCTCTATTTCTTGTCATGAGAAGAGAACTCTATGTAATGCTTTTAAAATGGAAAACATGTGCAGTAAACCAATGTTGTTTATTAATACAAGATGAAGTTTTGTGTTGTTTCTTTGCACAGGTTCCTAAGGTTACTCATACTGAATTCTGTCAAGGGCGCACCATGAGATGGGCATTGGCATGGAGTTTCTATGATGATGTTCAAGTACCTGTAAGTTGCTTAAGTTTGACTTGCTTGTGATTGTGCCCCTTATTTGAAGAAGGGCCTAGTTAAGCTCTAACTGCTGTAAACCAAACTGTTCTCCTTCAGACTGGGACACGGATGTGCTGGGCTGTGTGGACTGTGGGACGTCTTAACTGACTGCCAGACTGTTGTTACACGTCAGTTGTAAACTACCCATGTTTAGGGAGGAAAAGGAAGCCTGTGCAGGGACTTGCAGTGTGGCCAGCAGGAGCAGGGAGATCATTCTGCTCATGTACACTGCACTGGTTAGGCCACACCTTGAGTCCTGTGTCCACTTCTGGGCCACTCAGTTTAGGAGAGATGTTGAGTTGCTGGAATGTGTCCAGAGAAGGGCAACAAAGCTGGGGAGGGGTTTGGAGCACAGCCCTGTGAGGAGAGGCTGAGGGAGCTGGGGTTGCTTAGCCTGGAGAAGAGGAGGCTCAGGGGAGACCTTCTTGCTGTCTACAACTATGTGAAGGGAGGTTGTAGCCAGGTGGGGGTTGGTCTCTTCTCCCAGGCAACCAGCACCAGAACAAGAGGACACAGTCTCAAGCTGTGCCAGGGCAGGTTCAGACTGGATGTTAGGAAGAAGTTCTTCCCATAAAGAGAGATTGCCCCATTGGAATGTGCTGCCCAGGGAGGTGGTGGAGTCACCATCACTGGAGGTGTTTAAGAAGAGACTTGATGGGGTGCTTGGTGCCATGGTTTAGTTGATTAGATGGTGTTGGGTGACAGGTTGGACTTGATGATCTCAAAGGTCTTTTCCAACCTGGTCTGGTCTAGTCTATTCTGTAGGTATAGACAATAACTGACCTTATTGAAGACGCAAGTAAACCTTCAGCAGACATGGATCAAAATGACCTCTTGACCTCTATTCCCAAGATCAACTGCAGTTTCTCAGCTCACAGAGAGCTAGTAGATTCTATAGAATCTATAGAATTCTATAGAATCATAGAATTGTTTTGGTTGGAAAAGACCTTAAAGAGCATTAAGTCCAACCATCAACATAACACCGCTGTGGCCTTTAAATCATGTCCCAAAGTGCCATGTCCACATGTTTCTTCAACATCTCCAGGGTCTGTGACTCCACCACTTACCTGGGCAACTTACACTCTTTCCATAAAATAATTTTTTCCTGATATCCAATCTAAACCTCCCCTGGCACAATTTCAGGCCATTTCCTGTTGTCCTATCATAGAATCAACAAAGTTGGAAAAGACCTCAAAGATCATCAAGTCCAACCTGTCACCCAACACCTCATGACTACTAGACCATGGCACAATGTGCCATGTCCAGTCACCTCTTGAACACCTCCAGGGACAGTGACTCCACCACCTCTCTGGGCAGCACATTCCAATGGCCAATCTCTCTTTCTGGGAAGAATTTCTTCCTCACCTCCAGCCTAAATTTCCCCTGGCACAGTTTGAGACTGTGTCCTCTTGTTCTGGTGCTGGTTGTTGAGAGAAGAGACCAACCTCCTCCTGGCTACAACCTCCCTCCAGGTAGTTGTAGAGAGCAAGAAGGTCTCCCCTGAGCCTCCTCTTCTCCAGGCTAAGCAACCCCAGCTCCCTCAGCCTCTCCTCATAGGGCTGTGCTCCAGACCTCTCTCCCCAGCCTCATTGCCCTTCTCTGGGCACATTCAAGTGTCTCAATGTCCTTCTTAAATTGAGGGGCCCCGAACTGGACACAGGACTCAAGGTGTGGCCTAACCAGTGCTGAGTACAGGGGCACAATGGCTTCCCTTTTCCTGCTGGCCACACTGTTCTTGATGCAGGCCTAGTATCGCCTGATACTAGGTAGAAGAAGGACCCAATGAAATTTCTTTGCCTAGTGTCTGAAGGTCAACTCCCTCTGTACCTCTGGCTAGCAAAATCATTATCCTTTTAGCTGGTTTTAATCTAAAACTCTTTGGAGTGAAGTGAAACTCAAGCCATGTCATTGACTGTTTAGTGGCTTATATTGTACTCCTAGTGTTTTCTGAGTATGAAGTCATCCATTAACACTACATAGCTTTGTAACCCCTTTTTTTATTTCATCTTGTAGTCACCTCCATCTAAAAGAAGAAAACTGGAAAAACCCAGAAAACCAATTACATTTATGGTCTTGGCTTCTACAGTCAAAGAGTTATCCAGCAAAGCTGCAGCTATGGGCTGGGATGCTGTAGAACCTATTGCTGTGGTTAGGGCCTGGGTAGAGAAGATTCTCACTGATCTCAAGGTACAGTATTAAGTATTATAGGTTAAAAAGAACCCCCATCCTACTTGAAAGCATTACTGTGAGAGGATGGTATGAAGTTCTGCTGTTTTCTGCAATAGGTTCAGCACAAACGTGTTCCCTGTGGGAAGGATGAAGTCAGCCTCTTTGTGACTGCCATTGAAAACTCCTGGATTCATCTGAGGAGGAAGAAACGAGAGAGGGTAAGGCAGTTACGAGAACTTCCTCGAGCTTCTGAAGGCACTCTGCAAGCAATGGAAGAAGGGAAAAAGTGCCAGAAGAGCGTCAGCAGCAATTTGGACTGTGAAAACCCCCAAGACCGAAGACTCCGCAACAGGGTTTATGGCTGCTGAGGAGGATGTCTGCTTGACTGCAAAGGGATGAGCCAAAGGAAGGCTCTGCTGCCAAGGAAGAACATAATGAGCATGTGAAGGAGGAGGAGGAGATGGAAGCAAATGGGGAAGAAGCATCACTTGGCAAAGGTTCCAGTAATGCAAAGGAGGAACCTTGCCCTTCAGAGGAGGCTAGCAATCTCACAGTTGACAAAGAACAAAGTCCCAAAGAAACGAGTAGATGCTTTCTCTTTAAGTGTTTAATGAACGTGAAGAAAGAGGGCAGTGATGTGGTAGTAGAAATGCACTGGGTTGAAGGACAGAATAGAGACTTGATGAACCAGCTGTGCACGTACTTACGGAATCAGATCCTTCGCCTGGTTGCCAGTTAGCCCCTTGTCCTGCTCCGTTAAAGTCAGCCAGTTCTCAAATCTAGTCAACTGTTTTTAAGAGAATAAAATTTTCAGTTAGCAGAACTTGGCATCTTTTTCTCCTGGGGGAAAAAAACAAAAAGAAGTGTAAAAGGGAGATTAAAGTCCCCTTAATAGCTTTTTGGAAAGCTGCAAGGAGTGCATGAAGTAAGTGTACTTCGTTGGACACGAAGCGGTGGAGAAGTAACAGCTTTTGTGCTGCAGTTGTGAAACTACGTGTTGAGAGATGAGGATACTGTTTCAGACACCAACAATGCTTTCTCTGGTCTGTTTTCTGGTGCAATAGAGTTATATATTGTTACTGAGTAGACATATTGACTGAAATATTTTCTTCCCTATTTTTTCAACGCTAACGCAGGCAACGCTTGGTCTGCTGTGGGAACTGTTTTCTGCAGCAGAGAGTCTGCAGCCAAGGATTTAAGTATGCCTCTCTTCAATGCATTTAACCTTTGATCTAGAGAGTAGCAAGACTGATACAGCCTTCTGAGTGTTAATTCATTAAACTAATTGCTTTAGAAAAACTTTGTGTTGTCCTTCCCTGGGGCTTGTGTTTCGAGGTGTGGAAGAGCCTGCTATCATCATCTGGTTTTGTAAACTTCATTTTAACTAAAACCCAAACAAACAAAACAAACACACACACAAAAAAGGGGTTTTGAGCTCCTTGGCTTGAAGAGGGTTTAACTAGGTTGACTGTTCCATTAGCCCATTCCTTAGATGTAACTGTCTGAAATGGGAGCAGTATTCTTAGAGGATTTTACTTCCATATAATCTAAAGAGATTGCTTTAGTGACAGGAATGAGAGTGCATGCTCATCTTTGTGGGCCAGAAACTCCTTATTCAGGACAAAGATGTGTGCAGGAGCTTTATGCTGGTGTGAAAGAAGACAACTGACAAGAAGGTGGCTGCTTCCACACCTGACTCCCTAAGCCCTTCTTACCACTAGCTGTTTTCACCAGTGACCTGTCACCCTGAGAAGAGTGGCTGAGGGAGATGGGCCTCATGCTCTTCAGAGAGGCTACACCTGTGTTTGAGATATGAGCTTTGCATGAAGTCAGCCTCCTAAGCTGTGTGATCTATTTCTCTGTGGAGATCTACAGAACAGGAAGACAGTTTTTTCTGAGACTGGAGTGTATGTGTGTTCCCCAAAACAATGCTCTTGATGGACAGACAGAAGGAAACAATGCATATCATAGAACCATAGAATCAACAAGGTTGGAAAAGACCTCAAAGATCATCAAGTCCAACCTGTCACCCAACACCTCATCACTAACTAAACCATGGCACCAAGGGCTACATCCACTCCCCTCTTGAATACTTCCAGGGATGGTGACTCCACCACCTTCCTGGGCAGCACATTCCAATGGCTAACAACTCTCTCTGTGAAGAACTTTCAAGCCTAAACTTCCCCTGGCACATGTTCATGCTGCTGGAACTACTTTGAATGTTTGGCCTTAGTTGTCAACTTTTCTGGAAAGGTAAGTGTGTTTTCTTAAGTTGACTTGAAGACAACTTAGAAAATCCTTGATTTTCCTCCTCTGCTGTTAGCTGTTGTGTTTTATTCTTCCTAGCACTTCTGCAGGTGATGGACAGAGACTTGCATTTTTGGGGTATTGCAGAATTTCCACATACTGCCTCTGACATTTGTGTCACTGGGAAGGGATGAAACTAGCCCTACGCTTTCAGGATCTGAAGAGGTTATTTTGGCTAGGTGAGCCATTAAAAATAGAAGGGCTGTTTGTCCTTTGCACCATTCCCTGCTTATCGTCTCCGTCTCCCCCTAAGGATAAAGAAGGTATGCAGGGTAGGCCTGTGTGGATGTGGCACACTTGTTTTTCTGAAGCAGGCTTCTTCATTGCCTTGTGACATTAGTTACCTCTTTCACAGAATCACAGAATCACCAAGGTTGGAAGAGACCTCAAAGATCATCAACCTGTCACCACAGACCTCATGACTAAACCATGCAACATCCAACCCCCCTCTTGAACTCCTCCAGGAATGGTGACTCCACCACCTCCCTGGGCAGCACATTCCAATGGCAAACGACTCTCTCAATGAAGAACTTTCTCCTCACCTCCAGCCTAAACTTCCCCTGGTGCAGCTTGAGACTGTGTCCTCTTGTTCTGGTGCTGGTTGTTGAGAGAAGAGACCAACCCCCTCCTAGCTACAACCAGGTACAACCCTTCAGTTAGTTGTAGAGAGCAATAAGGTCTCCCCTGAGCCTCCTCCAGGCTAAGTAACCCCAGCTCCCTCAGCCTCTCCTCACAGGGCTGTGCTCGAGGCCTCTCCCCCAGCCTTGTTGCCCTTCTCTGGACACGTTCAAGTGTCTGAATGCCCTTCTTAAACTGAGGGGCCCAGAACTGGACACAGGACTCAAGGTGTGGCCTAACCAGTGTAGAGTACAGGGGCAGAATGACTTTCCTGCTCCTGCTGGCCACACTATTCTTGATGCAGGCCAGGATTCCATTGGCCTTCTTGGCCGCCTGTGCACACTGCTGGCTCATGTTTCTGTCACCTGTCCAACATGAACAATGTACCTTCCTGAGCACTGCCTAAACAAAGCCCCAGGTATTTTCACAAACACAATAGTTGGTGATTTGGATGCAATTTTAGAAGTTAATAGTGTGCTGTCTTGGCATTTTATTTAATGACAAAGGTGGGTGTGGTGCTTGAAAAGCTGATCCTGTGTTGGGAAAGAAGAGTAATCTTAAATCTGTGAAATTAGTATTAAAAAACAAGTTAGTGTCATCACAGTTACAGTAGAGAAATTTAAGTAGCCATGCAGTGTGAACAGACATCTTGGTGCTATAGGTACCTGGTTTACTGTGGGATCATCCTCCCCACAAGCTGATGGAGAGTCCTGCTAGATTGATGGGGGTGACGCCAATTCTGTGAGATTCAACAAAAGCAAGGGCTGGGTCCTGCACTTGGGTCACAACACCCCCATGAGTGCTCCAAGTTGGGGGAAGAGTGGCTGGAAAGCTGCTCAGCAGAGAAAGATGGGCTGTTGACTGACAGCTGAACATGAGGCTGGAGAACAACAGGACTTGTGAGGAGCAGATGAGGACATGGAGATTTATTCTGGAGAAGAGATCTTGCTCTCTGCAACTGCCTAAAATGAGTTAGTGAAGTGGGAGTTGGTCTCCTCTGGAGTAACAAGTGATGGGACAAGCAAAAATGGTCTTAAGTTGCACCAGGAGAGGTTTAGGTCGGCTATTCTAAGAAAGTTTACTGAAAGGGTTCCCAGATAGTGAAACAGGCTCCCCAGGGAGGTGGTTGAATCCCCAGGCCTGGCGTGTCAGTGCAACGGTGGGTAATTTGGCAGAAGTTAAACTGCCTTGCGTGGCAGTTTGTCCTCAGACGTTAACTAATCGGACCTTTACACTCTCAGGAACAGACTTAAGATTCAAACGGAGTCAAGTGTCAAACCGGTTTATCTGACAGACTGCAGATATAAATACCGCGGTGGTCAAGTGCGGATGACACGAACAGGGGTGGCGAGCGGGGCCAGGCAGGACGGCAGCTCGCTTTCTGCGGCAGGCAGGGAAGCAGGCAGCAGGGTGGTTCTACACGGTCCCGGTCTTTAGCCTCTGACTTCTCAGCAACCGATTCTTCGCATGCGGCTCCCTCGCCAAACGGCTTTCCCCTAACAGCGGCTCCTCTCGGCAGGCAGTGACTCCCCGCTAGCGCATCCCCAAGCAATCCATCCGCTTCTTTCCCTGCAGTTCTCCTAGCCCGCCACACTGTGGCGCCTTCCGTAGTTTTACACTGTTGCTAAAGATAGTCACCCGCTCTGATTCGACGGCGCGGCGCAGGCTCGATGCAGCCTCCGGGGCTCTAAACTGTGTGCCTGCCGGCAGGGCTGCGAACTGTCTTTGTGTCACCTCTGCCACCAGGGAACTCCCACGGTCCTAAAGCCTCGCCACGGAGCCTCCCAAGCCCCAAAGCCCATCGTTCGACCACGCGGGTCAAAGTGCCAAGCTCCCTATACCCAAAACGATTCTCCCAACAATGCCGAGCCGCATATATAATGATTTCCGGTCCCTTACAAGCCGGCAGTTAGAGAATGGTTGGACTCGATGATCTTTTGGCCTTTTCCAACGAAAACAATTCTACGATTCCTCGCTACCATCGAGGCGGCCGGCAGCAAGGCCACCGCTCGGGAGGTCGTCCCGCTGTACCGCTCCGTACCCCGCGGCATCGCTCCGCGCCGCGCTGCAGCCGGCAGCCGTGCAGGGGCGGTGCGTGCTCCGCCGCGCCTCGGGGCGGTGCTCCGGTTTGAATGGCGCGGCGGGAAGATGGCGGCGACTCTCCTAACGGCGTCGCCACAGCCTCGGTTGCGAGGCTCCGCAGCAGCAGTTCGGACGGCCCGGCTGTCTCCCGCGGAGCAGGGAGGGCTACCCCGCTCGGCTCCGCCGCTCCTCGTGGGGTTGTGCTGAGCCCCCCTCCCGGCCTCGATCTCTCCCTGCGTGGCAGCGGGAGCCCCGGCACCAGCTCTGCAGGTACCGGCGCAGGAGAGCGCGCCCCCCGCTTCCCTTTCCTCGGTCCTGGAGCGGGGCGCGTTTGGGCGAGAGGGCGCTGGGCCGCCGAGGCCGCGCTGGGGTCAGGGCCGCGGAGCCGGGCTGCCGCTGTCCTGCTAGGCAGCATGGCCTTGCGGTGGCTCCAGCGAGTGGTAGGGCGGCGGGCCGGGGCGCAGTCCGGGCCGTACTGGAAGGGGGTAAGGGCCCCAGGAACCTCTCCTGGTCCATGGTGCCCTGTCTTTGCCCTGGGTACGACTCGCTGCCCTCGGGCAGAGGCACAGACTCTTCACCCGTTCCTTTCTCTCTTGAGGGCACTGTATCATAGTATCAGTCAGGGTTGGAAGGATCACAAGGATCATCTAGTTCCAACCCCCCTGCCATGGGCAGGGACACCTCACACTAGATCAGGCTGGCCACAGCCTCATCCAGCTTGGTCTTAAACAGCTTCAGGGACGGGGCCCCAACCACCTCCCTGGATACCCCATTCCAGGGCTTCACCACCTTCATGGTGAAGAACTTCTTCCTCATATCCAGTCTGAATCTCCCCACCTCCAGCTTCATTCCATTCCCCCTAGTCCTATCACTACCTGATAGCCTGAGAAGTCCCTCCCCAGCCTTCTTGTAGGCCCCCTCCAGATACTGGAAGGCCACAATGAGGTCACCTGGGAGCCTTCTCTTCTCCAGACTGAACAGCCCCAACTCCTTCAGTCTGTCCTCACAGGTGAGGTGCTCCAGCCCTCTGCTCCTCCTCGTGGCCCTTCTCTGGACACCTTCCAGCACCTCCAGATCCCTCTTGGAATAGGGGCTCCAGAACTGGAGGCAGTACTCCAGGTGGGGTCTCACCAGAGCTGAGTAGTGTCTGCAGCTGAGGTTAAGTGCTTCTGTTAACGGAGGTGGTAGTGTACAAATAGCACGAAGACCTCTTGCTTCCTCCATTCGCTGTTTAGTTGAGGAGAGTTAAGAAAGCTCATGGTCCATGAATGCTTCCGAGATGGGGCTCGTTTCATTTTATGCCGCCTGAGAGTGGGCCTTGTTCTTGACTTGGCCTCTAGGTGCTGCCATAATACAGCAATCCGTGCAGTCTGTATGCTTTGGTAAAGGGGGTGAGGTTTACCTGTGTTGTTAAATTGATTCAAGATTACAGTAAGCTGATAAAACATGCTGTGTCTAGAGGCATCCCTTGAAGTGGTCCTGGCTGGTGCCCTGATACCTGCAAATGCAGAGAAGCATAGCAGTGTTGTCTTCATAAGACATCTTGCCTGTCTATACAGGGTGTTATGTAAATGAACTTGTGTTATATAAACATCTTGTGGCAAGATGTCATATAAAGTGGTCCTGCTACCAGCCAGAACCACTTAAAGTGATGCTGCTAGATACAGTATGTTTTACCAGGTTATTCTGAAGGTCTCTTCCAACCTGGTTTATTCTATTCTATTTTGCTCTTGAGTCGGGAGAGAAATCAAGGTGTGTACAACATCAAGGTGTATATAACATCTCAAATCAAGATGTTTATATAATATCTTGTAACTTCATCTCTTTTCCTTTTCCACCCCCCCCTGTAACTCTTGAAAACATTTACAGCTCTCAGCCTCTTCTCCAGTCATGTCACATCTTCTCCCTGACGTGGTTTATGTTCTGCAAGATAAAGTTTTGGCAGCTCCTGCAAATGGAGCTGAGCAAGGCAATTTACATATTTCCACAGGGACAGCTCCTCAAAGACCATTCAGTAAGTGGCACTCCTGTGCCCAACTTGCTGTGCATTCCAAAAAGGTTTTCTTTCAGAGAAATCCAATGCCCAGTGCTTTTAACCCATAATGTATATCGTCCTTGTTTTGACTCATGAGCTTCAACAAGACCAAGTGCAGGGTCCTGCATCTGGGTCGAGGCAACCCCAGGCACAAATCCAGGCTGGGCAGGGACTGGCTGGAGAGCAGCCCTGAGGAGAGAGACTTGGGGGTGCTGGTGGAGGAGAAGCTCAACAGGAGCTCTCAGTGTGCACTTGCAGCCCGGAAAGCCAATCAAATCCTGGGCTGCATCAGGAGAAGTGTGGCCAGCAGGTCAAGGGAGGGGATTCTCCCCCTCTACTCAGCTCTGCTGAGACCCCAGCTGGAGTACTGCCTCCAGTTCTGGAGCCCCTATTCCAAGAGGGATCTGGAGGTGCTAGAAGGTGTCCAGAGAAGGGCCACAAGGATAAGCAGAGGGCTGGAGCACCTCTCCTGTGAGGACAGACTGAAAGGGTTGGGGCTGTTCAGTCTGGAGAAGAGAAGGCTCCGAGGTGACCCAATTGTGGCCTTCCAGTATCTGAAGGGGGCTACAAGAAGGCTGGAGAGGGACTTCTCAGGATCTCAGGTAGTGATAGGACTAGGGGGAATGGACTGAAGCTGGAGGTGGAGAGATACAGGCTGGATGTAAGGAAGAAGTTCTTCCCCATGAGCGTGGTGAAGCCCTGGAATGGGTTGTCCAGGGAGGTGGTTGAGGCCCCGTCCCTGGAGGTGTTTAGGACCAAGCTGGATGAGGCTGTGGCCAGCCTGATCTAGTGCGGGGTGTCCCTGCCCATGGCAGGAGGGTTGGAACTAGATGATCCTTGTGGTCTCTTCCAACCCTGACTGATTCTGTGATTCTGTGACTGTTTCCTAGCATGTTTCTGTTTGGTAAACAAGAGGTTAGTGCCAGCGGTGTGCTTCTATACACAGATCTTTAAGAAGCCCTGAGGCACAAATTTTCAAACTCCTGTTCAAAGCTAATTTACAAATATTCTCAAACAGCAGAATCATTTTATCCTTTACTCAGTCTGTCTTTTTACCTATAGTTCATTGATTTTAACATTAGGAAAGAAATCTGAGATTCCATCACATATTTTTTTTTTCTTTGTGTGTGTTTCTGAATCCTACTTTTGTCACATTAGTCACATTTTGGGACACACAAACCTGGTCTCCACTTAACTTCCCTTTGGGAAGCCTGTTCTGCTTCATGCTGTTACGATGGTCCTCAGCTTCATGTGTAGTATTTGTACTGTACTTTGGTTATACAAAGTGAAACAAAGCTTTCAGAGCCAAGGCATATCAGCTTTTCCTCTTTCTGCAGGGTAGAGTGATCGTGCACCAGTGACAGCTAGGCTGGGGTTAACCTCAACAAGACAGTTGACATCTTGTTCAATATCTTTATTGATGATCTGGATGCAGGGATTGAGTCCATCATCAGTAAATTTGCAGATGATACCAACTTGGGGGCAGGAGTTGATCTGTTGGAGGGCAGAAGGGCTCTGCTGAGGGACCTTGACAGGCTGGACAGATGGGCAGAGTCCAACACAATGGCAGTCAACAAGTCCAAGTGCTGGGTGCTGCACTTTGGTCACAACAACCCCATGCAGAGCTACAGGCTGGGGTCAGAGTGGCTGGAGAGCAGCCAGGCAGAAAGGGACCTGGGGGTACTGTTTGACAGCTGGCTGAACATGAGCCAGCAGTGTGCTGAGGTGGCCAAGAAGGCCAATGGCATCCTGGCCTGGATCAGGAATAGTGTGGCCAGCAGGAGCAGGGAAGTCATCCTGCCCCTGTACTCAGCACTGGTTAGGCCACACCTTGAGTCCTCTGTCCAGTTTAAGAAGGACATTGAGACTCGTGAACACATCCAGAGAAGGGCAACGAGGCTGGGGAGAGGCCTTGAGCACAGCCCTGTGAGGAGAGGCTGAGGGAGCTGGGGTTGCTTAGCCTGGAGAAGAGGAGGCTCAGGCGAGACCTTATTTCTCTCTACAACTACCTGAAGGGAGGTTGTAGCCTGGTGGGGGTTGGTCTCTTCTCCCAGGCAGGCAACCAGCACCAGAACAAGAGGACACAGTCTCAAGCTGTGGCAGGAGAGGTTTAGGCTTGGGATGAGGAGAAAGTTCTTCCCAGAAAGAGAGACTGGGCATTGGAGTGTGCTGCCCAGGGAGGTGGTGGAGTCACCATCCCTGGAGGTGTGGAGGTGTTCAAGAGGGGATTGGATGTGGCACTTGAAGCCATGGTTTAGTTAGTGATGAGGTGTTGGGTGACAGATTGGACTTGATGATCTCTGAGGTCTTTTCCAACCATATTGATTCTATGATTTCTAGGCTGTTGAGAGTAAAAACACTGGCTGCTGACACATGCTGGCATTTCTGATCTAGCTTGCCTTCATGCTCTCAAGGACTTTGTTGATGTGCCTGCAGCAGGATGGGCACACATGAGTATTTGTTGTTCATCTCAGTTCAGCAATGCCTTTCATAAAATGCTGCCATGGGTGGTAAGGAAGGCATTCCTGTGGATCAGAAAACTGAATTTTTTGGGTCTCAGATTAAGAAGAGGAGCAAGAAAAAAAGATTTCTTAATGGTCTGTAAAAAGAGAAGAGAAGGGAGGGGAGGAGGCAATATCTGTAGCCAGCCTAAAATTATTTGGGGTTGTAAAGATAAAGAATAAGCAGCAAGAAACTTAATTAAGCTAGAGGAACTGGCAACCTCGTGAAGATACTAATCAAGTGCTGATGAATTGAAGTAAGACCAAGTGCAGGGTCCTGCATCTGGGTCGAGGCAATCCCAGGCACAAATCCAGGCTGGGCAGTGACTGGCTGGAGAGCAGCCCTGAGGAGAGAGACTTGGGGGTGCTGGTGGAGGAGAAGCTCAACAGGAGCTCTCAGTGTGCACTTGCAGCCCGGAAAGCCAATCAGAGCCTGGGCTGCATCAGGAGAAGTGTGGCCAGCAGGGCAAGGGAGGGGATTCTCCCCCTCTACTCAGCTCTGCTGAGACCCCACCTGCAGTACTGCCTCCAGTTCTGGAGCCCCTATTCCAAGAGGGATCTGGAGGTGCTGGAAGGTGTCCAGAGAAGGTCACAAGGATGAGCAGAGGGGCTGGAGCACCTCTCCTATGAGGACAGACTGAAGGAGTTGGGGCTGTTCAGTCTGGAGAAGAGAAGGCTCCAAGGTGACCTCATTGTGGCCTTCCAGTATCTGAAGGGGGCCTACAAGAACGCTGGGGAGGGACTTTTCAGGCTCTCAGGGAGTGCTAGGACTAGGGGGAATGGAATGAAGCTGGAGGTGGGGAAATTCAGGCTAGATGTGAGGAGGAAGTTCTTCCCCGTGAGGGTGGTGAGGCGTTGGAATGGGTTGTCCAGGGAAGTGGTTGAGGCCCTGTCCCTGGAGGTGTTTAAGCCCAGGCTGGATGAGGCTGTGGCCAGCCTGATCTAGTGTGAGGTGTCCCTGCCCATGGCAGGGGGGTTGGAACTAGAATGATCCTTGTGGTCCCTTCCAACCCTAACTGAAACTATGAAACTATGGAAACTAATGCACATTGTAAGGAGTACCTTGAGCTGCTTGTTTGGCTTATGTTGCTTTGCAAATTTATCCCCAGAGTAAGAGAAAAAGACTGGGCAGCTCAGTAATCTGTGAGGATTACTGAAGTCTCTGTAGCAGTAGTTTGAAAAGGAGACAGTATGGACGAGGCTCAGATGGGAAATACATTGTAATGCTGTTATATTAATCAGTGCTGAGACTCTGTGTTTGAGTATGTATTTGGTAATAGCTGCTTTGTCTCAAAAGCAAATATCAGGGCAGGAGTTTGTTGAAGACATGATTTAAATGTAGAAAATCTTATAGAATAGAAATAACCAGGTAGGAAAGACCTCTGAGATCATTGAGTCCAACCTATCCCCCAGCACCATCTAATCTACTAAACCATGGCACCAAGTGCCTCATCCAGGCTCTTCTCAAACACCTCCAGTGATGGAGACTCCACCACCTCCCTGGGCAGCACATTCCAATGGCCAATCTCTCTTTCTGGGAAGAATTTCTTCCTAACATCCAGCCTAAACTTCCCCTGGCACAGCTTGAGTCTATGTCCTCTTGTTCTGGTGCTGATTGCCTGGGAGAAGAGACCAACCCCCACCTGGCTACAACCTCCCTTCAGGGAGTTGGAGAGAGCAAGAAGGTCTCCCCTGAGCCTCCTCTTCTCCAGGCTAAGCAACCCCAGCTCCCTCAGCCTCTCCTCACAGGGCTGTGCTCCAGACCCCTCCCCAGCTTTGTTGCCCTTCTCTGGACATCTTCCAGCAACTCAACATCTTTCCTAAACCTATAGGAGACAAATTGAAAAAAAATATGTCAGGAGATAGGACAAATTGTGAAACATCCATAGGAGAGATTGAAAAAATACAGGGAAAAGAGTTTCTTGTTACCTTTTTTCATACTACAGTGAGGAGTGGTGAGGAGTTGGACCTTTAAGTCAAACCTGACCTCAGATTCAAGGATGATACTCTTAACTGTTGTATTTTCTCCTCCCACAGGGCAGTATCAGCAGGTAAATGTTCCTGAAGACCTAGCAGACAAGTTGCTCCTTGCAAGCTGGGGTCTTCCCAAAGCAGTTCTGGACAAATACCACAGTCTGGGAGTAGTGCAGATGTTTGAATGGCAAGCAGAATGCCTCATGCTCGGACGAGTTCTGGAAGGGAGGAACCTAGTTACTCAGGTATGTAAACACATGGCAAAACCAGTCCCCCTGCAAAGGGGTTGAGGGCAGACCCCCTCCCCACCGTAACCATCCTCTGCTACCAATTATGTAGTGGGTAGAGGCAGCCCCCTCCCCACCACGGGCAAAAATAACAACTCAGACAAACGGATTGCAAAAGTGATGGAAAGTTCAAATGAAAAAGCAGTGAATGTGTACAGGGAAACAGAAGCGCAGTGACAAAAGAAAATCCCAAAACATACCCAGGAAGATCCCATCCCCACCTGGGGGTACATCCAAGACCCCCAGGGCTCCTTCTTCCCCCCTCCCCACTGCTAGGCTAGTCTCAGCTGGCCAGATCTGAGACTGCCCATCCCCCCGTGGCCTTGGGCCTAGCCAGGCCATGGCCAGGAGACAACATCTCCCCCAGTTACCGGGCGCCGGCGAGGAAGAAAGAGGAGGTGCCAGACCTGGCACTGGATCTTATAGTGGTGGTGCAGAGAATTATGGTAGAAATACCTAGTTTCCTGTGTCCACCCACTGGGCTGGACCTCTGGACACAGGAAGCACCTCATGTAGCAGAGGGCACCCAGCCCAAACTGCAACACCCCCCTAACATTCCCAGTGCCCTATGCAAAACCATCCTGGTGCTGAAAGCTTCTGATCTGGCAGATGAAAAGGTTGAGATTCTCTTTTGGGTTTTTTTTTGTAATGGGGAGACCCCCATTAAGACCTGTTCCATTGCTGTGCCTCAGACCTGGCTTAATGGACTCCTTTCCAGATGTGAGGAGAGACTTTCCTCCTATATTTCCTCTTCTAATTTTCCTTTGGAAACTGATAATTAGGACTCAGTTAATGATTACTCTCTCTCTCTTTAATTCTTTTAATTCAAGACTATCTTACCCAGGAATGGAATGATAACAACAATGTTAGATACAAATACTTCTGAAAATGGTGTTTACTGTCTACTTTTTTTGGTCCCTTTATTGTTTCTTTTCACCTGGTGTAAGGTTAGGGGTGGGGGAGGGCAGGGTACAGAAGGAGAAGCAGGGGTGGTGGACTTGAAATCCATTGGAAATGACCACTTGGGTGTCTCCTCTCCATGGGAAGAAGGTCACAGAACAGCACTGGGAGGATGAAGAACGTTGAAGAGGAGTGGGTGATATTTCTTAGGCTTGGATTTCAGTTTTGTTTGTTTGATACCAGAAGACTTTGGGCCTGATTACTGGGTAATGGCTATCCCCATGTGCATGGCATCTCTCCAGTCTTCTGTGGATGATAGATGACTGCAGCAATGCTTGCCAAGCAGGAGGGGAAAATATATTATGGGCTAGGTCAGTAAGGTGGATGCTGATCTGTTCACTGTAGTAGGTTTGGGGCTGTTGTGTTTAGCTGGATTTTTTTCTTTTGCTTATCAATGAGCTACTGTTGCTCTGTAGCAGAGATGAGAACACAAGCATAATGGAAGAAGGTGGAAGAGAAATGTCCTGGCCTATATCAGGAATAGTGTGGCCAGCAGGAGCAGGGAAGTCATTGTGCCCTGTACTCAGCACTGGTCAGGCCACCCCTTGAGTACTGTGTCCAGTTCTGGGCCCCTCAGTTTAGGAAAGAGGTTGAGTTGCTGGAATGAGTCCAGAGAAGGGCAACAAAGCTGGGGAGGGGTTTGGAGCACAGCCCTGTGAGGAGAGGCTGAGGGAGCTGGGGTTGCTTAGCCTGGAGAGGAGGAGGCTCAGGGGAGACCTTATTGCTGCCTACAACTACCTGAAGGGAGGTTGTAGCCAGGTCAGGGTTGGTCTCTTCTCCCAGGCAACCAGCACCAGAACAAGAGGACACAGTCTCAAGCTGTGCCAGAGGAGGTTTAGGCTGGAGGTGAGGAAGAAATTCTTCCCAGAAAGAGAGATTGGCCATTGGAATGTGCTGCCCAGGGAGGTGGTGGAGTCACCATCACTGGAGGTGTTTAGGAAGAGACTGGCTGAGGCACTTGGTGCCATGGTTTAGTTGATTAGATGGTGTTGGGTGATAGGTTGGACTCGATCTCTGAGGTCTTTTCCAACCTGGTCTGGTCCATTCCATTCCATTCCATTCCATTCCATTCCATTCCATTCCATTCCATGCTTCTTGACCCTTCGTGGAGTTAACTGTAAATGTAGTTGTAGCTGTGGGAGAGTGGCATCAGTTGAAAGTCTTGCCCCCAGTAACTGCTTTCTATGGTAGTTTTATGATGCTCATTCCTTAGATTTTTGTTATTCCTTTAACTTCAAAAGTTTGTTAAACCCACCCCAACTCCTGTGTGTGTTCATTTCCCAGCTCCCACCAGTGCTGGAAGACTCTTGTTGCAGAATTACTTATTTTGAAGCGAGTTCTGGAGACTCGAAAGAAAGCTCTTCTTATCCTTCCCTTTGTCTCTGTGGCCAAGGAGAAAAAATGTTATCTGCAGGTAAGCAGCATTCAAGGAGAGTAAATTTATGGGTTTGTATTAGTGGGTCACTTCTTTTAAACAGTAAGGAGTTTTTTGCATGGATTCCAGGAAAGAAAAAAATAAAATTTGGAGTTTCTTCACAAAGGATAATTGAGATAATTTAAAAGTTTGTTCATTCTAAGTTGGAGATAAAAGAAAGTTAGAATAGAATAAACCAGGTTGGAAAAGAGCCTCGAGATCATCAAATCAATCTGTCACTCAAACACAATCTAATCAACTAAACCATGGGCACAAGTGCCTCATCCAGGCTCTTCCTAAACCTCCAGGGATGGGACTCCACCACCTCCCTGGGCAGCACATTCCAATGGCCAATCTCTCTTTCTGGGAAGAACTTCTTCCTCACCTCCAGCCTAAACCTCCCCTGGTGCAGCTTGAGACTGTGTCCTCTTGTTCTGGTGCTGCTTGCCTGGGAGAAGAGACCAACCCCCACCTGGCTACCACCTCCCTTCAGGGAGTTGTAGAGAGCAAGAAGGTCTCACCTGAGCCTCCTCTTCTCCAGGATAAGCAACCCAGCTCCCTCAGCCTCTCCTCACAGGGCTGTGCTCCAGACCCCTCCCCAGCTTTGTTGCCCTTCTCTGGACACCTTCCAGCCCTCAACACTCTTTCCTAAACTGAGGGGCCCAGAACTGGACACAGGTCTCAAGAGTGCCATGGACCAGCCTGTGCGAGTACAGGGGCCAATGACTTCCCTGCTCCTGCTGGCCACACTATCCTGATCCAGGCCAGGATGCCATTGGCCTTCTTGGCCCCTGGGCACACTGCAGGCCATGTTCAGCCTACCATCGACCAGTACCCCCAGGTCCCTTTCTGCCTGACTGCTTTGCAGCTCCTGACCCAGCCTGTAAACACTGCATGGGGTTGTTGTGGCCAAAGAGGGAAACTTTGAAAAAGTTGAAGGAGTTGATTGAGATATTTTATTTGAACTTTGACCTTTAGAGCATTGTTATGCATTTGTTTGCAGATTTTCTAAATCTGAACTTCAAAGGAGTTTTCTAATTAGAGGAATTTAAAGGAATTTTCTAATTAGGACTGTGTCTGAAAAACTATGAAGGGAATATTTCAACATTAACTGAAAGGACAAAAGCTTTTCTTGGAGTGTCCACCAGAATTTTGTGTTGCTGATTTCACTTTGGCTTTGATCACAACTTATTCTGACAGAATGTGGTTATGTCTTGGCCTCCTCACCCCAGCTTTTTAAAAGCAATTTCTGTGGGAACAGTATTTTAAAACCCAAATGGTTTTTCTTGAAAGACTTTGATATTTCATTTCCTTTAGCTAATACATCAAAATAACAAGGTTTGCTAAAAACCAATATAAAACCAGCAGGCATTTTTGGTATAGTTTCAGATATTTAAGGCATTTCAGGTGTTGATAGACTGAGATGTTATCTTAAGCTTGTAAATTGATAGGAACTGCTACAAACCCCTGTACTCAGCACTGGTTAGGCCACCCCTTGAGTCCTGTGTCCAGTTCTGGGCCCCTCAGTTTAGGAAAGATTTTGAGTTGCTGAGAAGGGCACAAAGCTCTTGAGGGATTGGAGCACAGCCCTGTGAGGAGAGGCTGAGGGAGTGGGGTGCTTAGCCTGGAAGAAGAGGATGCTCAGGGGAGACCTTATTGCTCTGTACAACTCCCTGAAGGGAGGTTGTAGCCCGGTGGGGGTTGGTCTCTTCTCCCAGGCAACCAGCCCCTGAACAAGAGGACACAGTCTCAGGCTGTGCCAGGGGAGGTTTGGGCTGGATGTTAGGAAGAAATTCTTCATAGAGGGAGAGATTGGCCATTGGAATGTGGTGCCCTGGGGAGGTGGTGGAGTCATCATCACTGGCAGTGTTTAGGAAGAGAGTGGATGGGTGCTTGGTGCCATGGTTTAGTTGATTAGATGGTGTTGGGTGGTAGGTTGGATGCAATGATCTTGAAGGTCTCTTCCAACCTGCTCTGGTCTATTCCTATTCTTATTCTATTCCTATCCCTATTCTATTCCTATTCTATCCCTATTCTATTCCTATCCCTATTCTTATTGCATTCCTATCCCTATTCTATTCTTATTGCATTCCTATCCCTATTCTATTCCTATTCCATTCCTATCTCTATTCTATTCCTATTCCATTCCTATCCCTATTCTATTCCTGTTCCTATTCTATTCCTATTCTAAATACTAGAAATTGTGGTTGTAGGATGCAGGCTTTTAGGTGACTCCAACAGGTACTGATCGAAATGCAGCTGTAACCTTGGTGTGACATTCTGTATCCTTGCAAAACAGGCTCTGTTTCAAGAGGTGGATGTGAGAGTTGAAGGCTACATGGGAAGCATGTCTCCTGCTGGACGTTTCTCTGCCCTGGATGTTGCTGTCTGCACCATTGAGAAAGCCAACAGTCTCATCAACAGGCTAATAGAAGAAAACAAAATGGACTCACTGGGTAACATACTAAGGCTTGATTGAACATTGTGGGGATGAGGTTATTACATACTCTGAGTACATGTGAAATCAGGATACTTTGTGCTTGCTCAGTTCTGTATCTGGCAGATATGCCAGATAGGAAAATGGAGCTATTTTTCATCCTCCAGAGCACCTCTGGTTTGGCTTTAGGCAGGCTGTCAGGACTGTTCTACTCAGCATCTGGAATGGGTAGCTGGAAGCTGCAGATTTTAGTTTGTCTGAGATGAGTCAAGGTTGGTGATTAGATGCAATAAGCAGTGGTTCCCATAGCTAGAAAATGTCTTCTAATTAATGAAATTGCTTTAAAGGTCTGGGATAGGTTTGAGTTCAGGAATGTACATATATTCATGTGTTTTGGACAGAGATTGTGGCATCTGTGGTAAGCTGTGGCATCTGTGCTTAGAGATTGTGGCATCTTCACTTAGCTGAAGGAAGAAGAGGAATTTGGTGCTTATCTGGGTACAGATAAGTGGAATAAATAGAGAGAGCTTTTGGGGGTAGGGATAGTGACTAGAAGGGCTGTGACATTAATTTCTCTCTTGCAGTTGCTCACAAGCCCTCTGTCCTTGTACCATAGTCTTCCGGGGTCACTGGCCCTGATGGCCGCTAGCTAATGATAGTATTCATTTGTGTTTGGAGAGGGATATTAAACCTGAAAGCCTGATTTTCAGTGTGCACTTGGAGAGAGATGTGCTTTCTAGTCCAGTTGCTCTTCTTTTGTTTCATAATATTGTTTCTGTTCAATAAAGCTATCACAGAATCAATAAGGTTGGAAAAGACCTCAAAGATCATCAAGTCCAACCTATCACCCAACACTCTGACTACTAGACCATGGCACCAGTGCCATGTCCAATCCCCTCTTGAACACCCCAGGGATGGTGAGACCATCACCTCCTGGGCAGCACATTCCAATGGCTAAAAACTCTCTCTGGGAAGAACTTTCTCCTCACCTCCAGCCTAAACTTCCCCTGGCCAGCTTGAGACTGTGTCCTCTTGTTCTGGTGCTGGTTGCCTGGGAGAAGAGACCAACCCCCTCCTGGCACAGCCTCCCTTCAGGTAGTTGTAGGCAGCAGTAAGGTCTCCCTGAGTCTCATCAGCTTATATGTGGTAATCCCTCTTGCCTTCACTCAGGCCTGTAACATAACTGGCTTCTATTTTAAGAACAAATAAAGAAGAATATAAATCTAAATGAAGAATATAATTTGAGTATCAAACTGCTCTGAGACCTCCACCTATGAAACTGCTATTCTGTGTGCATCTGGTGTCATAATGTTCTGCAGGATTGTATACCACAAGAGGCTTGTTAAACACAAGAGAGAGTAAGAGAAGTAAACCCTTGCAGGCTTTCAGAGATGTGTGACATTGTGGAATAACACATTCATACCTAGATCTATAGGGGCTGGGTCACTGGGAATGCTTTAGGCTGCCAGTTCCCTGGAAGATGAGTGGATGACTGTGGTTATGCAGTATTTTGAGTCATTTGACCTGAGGCTTCTGCAGTCTAGCCAATACTTGATTGTTTGTATACACTTTCCCTTGCAAGGAACTGGAGATATGCAGTTAGTCATTTTCAATATATGGCTATTTATTTATGTATGTATATTTTAAATAGGATTAGTTTAATCCTAGTTCACATACAAGCTGTGTGCCAGCATATGGCAGAGAGTGTGTCATGATGTCCCATATTTGTGTTGGCTTTGTGTGCCTTGGAAGCATAATCAATGTACTAAAGGTATAATAATGCTAACTTTCAGAACCTGGAGAGATGCCAGAAACCCTTTAGCTGGTGCCTCCATTCCATCCTACATTTCAATGTGCTGTCTAAAATCAGTACACCTGAGAACAGTCATAACTGTAACCAGCCAAGTGATTACAAGATTTGACTTTGAATTTGTGTGCTCAACACTGATACCTCCTTACAGGATGATGTTTTTGTGCCACCATTTGAAAACACCTGTGCTGCAACACTCTGTTTCCCTTGTGCCCATGTATGACTGTATGATTGAGTCCATCATCAGTAAATTTACAGGTGACACCAAGCTGGGGGCAGGAGTTGATCTGTTAGAGGGTAGGAGAGCTCTGCAGAGGCCTTGCCAGGCTGGACAGATGGGCAGAGTCCAAGGGCATGAGATTGAACACATCTAGGTGCCAGGTTCTACACATTGGCCACAAAAACCTCAGGCAGTGCTACAGACTGGGGTCAGAGTGGCTGGAGAGCAGCCAGGCAGAGAAGGACCTGGGGGGACTGGTTGACAGTAGGCTGAACACGAGCCAACAGAGTGCCCAGGTGGTCAAGAAGGCCAATGGCATCCTGGCCTGTATCAGGAACAGTGTGGCCGGGAGGAGCAGGGAAGTCATTGTACCCCTGTACTCAGCACTGGTTAGGCCACCCCTTGAGTCCTGTGTCCAGATCTGAGCTTCTCAATTTGAGAAGGATGTTGAGACACTTGAATGTGTCCAGAGAAGGGCAACAAAGCTGGGGAGGGGTCTGGAGCACAGCCCTGGGAGGAAGAGCTGAGGGAGCTGGGGTGCTTAGCCTGGAGAGGGAGGCTCAGTGGGAGACCTCTTGCTGTCTATAACTCCCTGAAGGGAGGGTGTAGCCAGGTGGGGGTGGTCTCTTCTCCCCAGGCAGGCAACCAGCACCAGAACAAGAGGACACAGTCTCAAGCTGCACCAGGGGAGGTTCAGGCTGGAGGTGAGGAAGAAATTCTTCCCAGAAAGAGTGATTTGCCATTGGAATGTGCTGCCCAGGGAGGTGGTGGAGTCACCATCACTGGCAGTGTTTAGTAAGAGAGTGGATGGGTGCTTGGTGCCATGGTTTAGTTGATTAGATGGTGTTGGGTGATAGGTTGGACTTGATGATCTCTGAAGTCTTTTCCAACCTGGTCTATCCCATCCCATCCCATCCCATCCCATCCCAATCCCATCAACATACCATGTACACTATTTCTTTATTATATAAATTTATGGGTTTTTAAATAAATTGAGTTTAGAATCAGTCTTTAAGCAATTGACAAAAGTTCTGTCTGGAGCTCAGTTTTTGAAGAAGCTGCAAAACGCAAGTGAGAGTTGCAAATGCTGGTTTGACTGTCACCAAAGCAGACTTGTCTGAAACTGCAGGATCAGACCTTGTCTTCTATTTAACTCTAAATTTAGACCAGTTTGTAGAAGGGTGATTTTATTTCTGAGGAGACCTCTTGGGAGATAGTGGAATTGTGGCTGGATTCCCTCTCGGGCTTGAGCTGTTCCTTTGTGGCTGTGAAGCCCTGTCGACAGCTCACCTTGTCTTTGGAAACTGTCGAGAGAAACTCAAATCCTCTGCCTGG